>APFE030489455.1:0-75413 GCA_000404065.3 Pinus taeda
TGATATCGGAATATCGACAATTGATGTATCGACATATCGGTAATTGGTGAATTGACATATCGGCGAATCAACATATCGGTGATCGGTGGATCGACATATCAGTGATCGGCAGATCCCCGTGACAAGTGCCACTGAACAACGCAATAGTAATTTGCGATAAAGGGCTACACCTGATGGGTTTATGGACCCAACTTGATAAAATTTGAAGTCCTGGGTTATCGGCTTTTTAGTGTTTCTGCGTGTATTTGTGTATAAACAAAAAAAGGGCTATTTTAAAGGGTTTGTTGCATAGAAAGGTCGGACGGTTGGCCTACCGATCCTTTCAATAAAATGGCTTCTATTAGAAACAAAGTCGACCCTCGATTAAAGCACGGTTGTAACAAAGCAATGATGATAAAGCCCAATGAATGAAGAAAGTACGGGGGGAGAGGATTTTGGCATATAGTTCAAGGCAGGAGTAGCACAAGAGGGCCGATAGTTCATTTTGTCTAAATTGGGAAAATTTTATATGGTTTCTACCATTCTCAATGCCATGAACACAGTGGTGCCATATATTTCTCCATCTGAGTTCTCCATTTCTCAGCCATTTTCCAAAATGGAGGTATAAGACTCCTTATGTGTAACTGATGATTGTGTTCTCTTCTTTTCATGCCATTTAGTGAATGAAGGCCTCCCCATTGATCAAGCAGGGCCTGTAGATGTATTCCAAGTTGGACAAACTCTATTATCAAGTATTTTTGTCTTCTTTTTATTCCTTATGTGTTTCTTCTTCTTCTTCTCTTAGGTGCACATTAAATTTCTATGTTAAGCTGCAATTTCTGCATGTGAATCTTTTGATACATCTATAAGCAAAAGAACCCTAGATCATTTTCATTTTTTGCATTTGAGGGAGGGACATCATGGATATAACAATCTACCAACATAGAATTTCAAACATATACCCATACGGACATGAGATGGGCTTCCATTCTAACTTTCCAAAAGGCATAGTCTGTTGCATCAAAAACTAGTATCATACTTGAGAAAGCATCTTGACTCTCTTCTCTAGACATGATTCCCTATAGATCTACCTTCCAATGGCTAAATTTTTCCTGAAGGAACTTGGCTCTAATACCAATTATTGGAATAATTAATTACTGGGGGGGGGGTGAATCAGTAATTAGTGAGGTTTTAAAACTTTAAGCTCAATTCTTTAATCTCTTTCACTCTTGTCAATTACTTATGTGAGAATTATTAATAAAAAACACATACATTAATGTAAATCATTCAAATGAGTAAATAGTCCACCAATTTGAGCAACAAACACATATTGAAATGTATTTTTATGTGGAAGCCGAAAGGGAGAAAACCACCAATTTGTTTGCTATTATGATGTAATTTAAGCACATATTTAATTAGATCAAGTTGTTTTTGAGCAATCACTCATAGGAGGCCCCAAAACCCTTAATATAGCAAGTCACTACTTTCCAAGAGGCACCAACATCTTATGAATGTAAGCCACTACCTAATCTAGTCACTATTTTTCTTTTAATACAATTTTCAATTGAAAAAAGGGATATACAAATTCTCAAAAATATAAACATGATCAACTGTTCCACCCAACAGTTTCCCTTTTGCCATGCAGTTCTTCTTTGCGCTGCACCCTTCACTTCTCAATGAACTCTAGTATTTTGCCCTTAGCTACTCTATATAATTGTTAACTATCGACATCAATCACCCTTCAACTCATGAGGTCACAGACAACACCTTAAATGAATACTACTACTCACAACAACTCAACATCCCAAATAACACAACCACAATCTTGGGTTTTGTTTCATTGCAACATAGTGAACACAATGTTATCTATTGACATCCACACTACCCAAAGGCGAGCATTATCATGGCTACCCATGCTACATAGGATATGTTTTCCTTTTTAATATTTGATATTGTGCTTCATTTAATCAATATTGTAGTTGCAGTAAACATGACGATGGGTACCTAATCATTTGAATCTCCGTGTTAGAAACTGATAATTTCTTAGTTTAGACTGAGTACAGTAGAAAGGTTCTCCATCCTTCTTGATTTCCAATAGAGATCAGAGTGTATTGAAGGTGTGGCTTCTCATGTTGTGTAATTAAGAGCTTATGCAATTACCCATATTTCATTTAATTCTTTATCGCATGCAAGGTAGATTATAGGTTGCTTGTTTTTGTTCGAGACAAGCTCCTTGGGAATTCATGGTCCTTTCTATCTCCAAAAAAAACTTTTCTACAATTTCCATTGATCCAATATCACCAACCCTACTATATGCATTTACTCAAATGCCGACTCATCCATCCACCCTTTCAAGATATAAAACTCCTTCAAAATTATAGAGGAGGGATTTCATATTAGTTGGAGGATTCAACACAAGTGGGAGGAACTCAAGGACTAATTTTGATCATCTCCATATATTACCATATAAACATAAAATGGAGGCCCAAGTTCCCACAACTTCTTATAAATTCTTAATTCTAACTCTTCTGTATATAACCCACTTTCCACTTTTAGGCATGCCTTAGCACCTTTCCCTTGGTGAAATTACCTAATTTCCACCATTGGACCAGGTGTTGTGACATCAAAATAGGCATCCAAGCACTAAAGTTCTTTGTTGTTATGTGGGGGCTTAATTCCTCCTATAAACTTCTATGCCCCTAGTTCTTCTATTGCAGTATAACCTTGTGTTGACTACTTGAGATCTTATGGGTCTACGGGGTTTTGGCCTGAACCACTTTAAAAACATTTCTCTAACAGGATCCCACTTTCCACCTGTCAAACTCTCTGAAATGAAGGCCTTCTCCTAGTGGCCCCACTAGCAACACTCATCTCTCAATTACAATTTATTTCAGGCTTTTAACCTTCTAAGAAATCTCTATTATAGGTTTTGTCAACTGATGATTTGTTAATTTATTTTCCATGCTATCTCAACTTCATGCTATCCCATGCCAGTTATTAATATTTTTTCAGGCTTCTAGGCTTATGGGCTATTGACCTTCCATACATTTCTCTAGCTAACCAAACTTGAGAGTATTTTGTATCACTTTATTGGAAGAGTTTTGGGCTTTCAGGCATTTGGGCTTCCGACATTACGACCATTGTTCCCACTAGCCCAGCTCCAAACTAGCCCGTTTATTTACCTAATAAGGTTTTGGGATTCCAAGCTGCTAGGAACTCCATCTTTGATTTTGGGGTCCTTAAATTAATTAGCAATAAATTTTTACTCAGTGGGCCATTTGCAAACTTCAACATATCATTGGAAGTATTTTTCCAATAAATCTCTAGTTATGTCACTTCAAACAAATTTGGAGCTACTCTGTTGAGGCATAATCTCCTCCAAAGTATGGGACTCCCAACCATCATAGTCATAATATTATGGATTCTTTAATAAGCATGCTACTATGATAATTCTTTACAACAGATGACAACAACCATGGAACTCCCCATGATCTTGACACACCATGCACATCTTCTCCCAACATCTTCTACTTGCAACCTCAATCTTAATATGTTTGACATCAATGGCAACACACTTGCTACCACTAGCTAGTCAAACATAAAAAATTTCCTGACACTTTAAACATTTAAAATGAAAAAAACATACATATAGTATTTACATTAAACATTCAAGTCATGGGATATCACAGAGTAACAGGAGATTTGTGGCTTGTGGGACACTACATATTTTAAATTTCCTCCATTCCACTCTCACTCAATCAACTCTTAATTACTTTTCTCTACTCTGGAACAAAAATGCATTCAAATATAATGAAATACCTTTTCCTCCCAACGGATTGGTTATAACTCAATAAGAATGTCAACTGAGGATTAAATTTGACACTTTTACCCCTCAATATGAGTTACAAATCGATGCTTATAGAGTTTTTTTAATGGTATGCATGTGGATAACTACCTTTCTATGAGTAATGTGCACTAATAACTTGGCATTCTCTCAAGTTATCGTGGTCAAACATGATATTTCAACTTCTAGGAGGCATAACCTTTGCATTTGAAATTTCATGGACATGATTCTTGCACCATTGGAAAGGTCTTATAGATAAAAATAGTGTTAGGGGACATGGTGACATAACATCCCTAAATTTGATGGAGTGTTAAGTAAAGTTCCTTCTATGAATATAAAGAAATTTCACCTCTAGTCTCTATCTAACTTAGTAGTTGAAGATAGTATTAAATTTCCTTCTTTCCAAAGAACCACAACCAAAAGCACAATTAAATAGTACTTTAGATGGCTCTCACTTCTATCCATTACTTTTCGTTAGTACAGATGCCATTTTTCACGCATTTCCAATTATCTATGCACTATGAAACTAGAAAAAAACTATTGATGTCATTGCACATTAGAGTACCTCGACAAACATTTCTGATCTCATTTGTAACAAACCTCATGAAAATTCCATGTAATAAAAGTTAATAAAGGAAAAATAATAACCACGGTTGATGGGACACTTATTCCAATATGAATTTTGGAAAAAAATGTGTTGATGGGAATCACTAGTGGTTGATTAATGGCTAAGGAAATGGCTAAGGCTTTGGAAAGGAAAAATGGCATTTTGGCACATTTATTTATGAAAATAATGAAAATTAGTAGAAAAGGGAGGTGATAGGTTAGACATTTCATGTGAGGGGGAAAATGAAGGAAAATAATGGAAACTGAGAAAAATAGAAGCCTCATTCATAAGAAGCCTTCCAAGGATCAGTTCATAGACTTTTTCAGTTCAATTTTGGAGCTCTCCCTCTCTTCTCTCTCTCTCATGCTCTTGGACACTTGGAATTTCTTAGAGCACTCTTGGAGGAGTGTGGCATACTCGGAATTTTGGAGAAATAAGGAAAAGGAAGATTAAGGAATGTACAAGAGGATAATGTGATAAATACAACATCGAGGTTTTCTTGCAGGTACCAAGTTGCATGTATGCTTTCCTCACTAGTTTTGGAATGCATGGAATATGCATGTGGTTTATTAGTCATGATCTATTGCTGGCATGGAGGATTTCCTAGATTTGGCATGGATTTTCCTAACCTTTCCATTTCATCAATAGGCATGGTGTTGTGGGTTCATTTATTTGTTTTTCTAGTTGGTTCTCATGTTTCCTTAACTTGGGTTGAGGTACTAGTTCTTGGAAGCCCTCGTTGGAAACAAGCTTTGGGAGCCCTATAACAGCTTGGGTGGAGTTAATGGTCCTGGAAGCTTTGGTTGGAAAAACACTCTGGAAGCCCTTGGTGGGTTAAGTTACTAGTCTTGGAAGCCCTAATTGGGAAAAATCTCTGGAAGCCCGATGACAGCTTTGGATTGAGTTACTAGTCCTGAAAGTCTTGGTTGAAACAAACACTCTAGAGCCTTGGAAGGCTTGGATAGAGACTTTGATGATGGTTTTGTGATATCTGATAGTGAGGTAGAATCAATGGTTGATGTGTTGAGGGGGTTTGACTTTGGAATCCTTGGATGTTTTTGGATCGATGTGTTTTATGAAATCCCACATTCATGCTTAGAATAGGGTGACTAGCTTAAGAGAGATTTGGCTTAGCCATGTCTAATGTCGAGTGGTTCATGGATGTCCCACAATGGGTTGGCCTTTGAATTATTGATATTAGGTTATTTCTCCTTGTTATTTGACGAGTTTTATACAATTTTATATGTGGATGATATGGTTATTGTTTCCTTGCTATTTATGCTACTATTATGTTGGTTATGAACATGTATTATGACAATAGCTATGTATGACTCTCATCATTTTTTTACTTGTAAATGAGTGAACAATGTATCTATGGCCTAACGGATGAATCTACAACTAATGTATTGTGGAATCAATGCTTCTTAGTGGTTCTAATATGAGTATAAGACCTATATGCTTAGATTTCTTGTTTACACTTGTAGATTACATATTAGTGACATGATTGATGAAATGCCTATCATGGCTAGTAGGGGTCCAGTTAATGGAATGCCAAAGTAATTGTATTTATATAATGTTTCAATTGTTATTTTTATTTATTTATTTATTTATTTATTTTTTCTGAAGGTGTCATTTACTTATGGGTAGTGATCTAGGATCTAGGCCTAAAAAAGTGGGTCAAATCTTGGGGACGTAGGCACAACACTAGGCAGAGAAGTCCCTGGATGATGGCATATTATTATACAAGAAAATGGCCTCCTCATTAGCTCAAAGGGCAAAGGCATGAAGAGTTAAGTGATGACCAAGTTCACAAGCCTTGTTTCCAAGCTAACATTGCCTATACACTAGCAACCTGATTTATAAAGCTTCTCAGCAAGTGTAAGGGTGCGTTAGTAACCTAAGTAACTCTACTTATTACTTGGAGAAAAACATTAGTAAAACCTAATGAGTTTCTAAGGGTCAAAGGAGTGGATTGACTAAGAAATATCCTTATATTCTCTCCTAAATCAACTGAAAAAAGCAAGGAGACATCAAAGTTCGACCTATTTGGGGGATTACTAAGCCTGATGGAGTATGCAAATGGGAAAGAGCTCAAAAGAATAGCAATATCATTGCTTTTACTTAAAGAAAATCATGGAGAAACTTGGAAACGCTACCCTCACATGCTACATAAGCAGAGTTAGGTCTATTGTGAAAGGGGTCAAATCATTTGAAAGGATATCTTACTTGATTGTCAAGAAGAGTCTCAGACTTAAGCATAAGAAGTTGGTAAGAAGGAAGAGAGAGAGATGAGCTAGAGGGGTAAGGGAAGGCTAACGAAACCGATGGTTGTAATCACTCTTTTGACATTAATATAGAACTGTAGTTGTACTGTCCACTTTGTGATGTTGGAACTATAATTCATTTATATGTTTATTCAATGTCATTTAGCATGAGCTGTTGGGTGCGGAGCATGATTATTTAGAGGTATTTGTTTCAGCTTGATGTATACCCCAACAAGTTTGTACACCCCTCCACATGAGGGGGTGTAGGGGAGACTTTTCCCCCACGCAGGGGTTTCGGGGGGCTGATCTCCCCCGGTTGGGGGGTCCGAGGGCCAGTGGTCCCCAGCGGGGGTTTCGGGGGCAACACCCCCGAAGCTAAAAACAAATGTAAAATTGCCTTGTAAAAGTATAGTAATTTCTAGTCAATCTGGGCCATTCATTAGGCAGATGATCTGATGGTAGAACTTATGTTTAGTTTAGGGTATTTTTCCTTAGAAGGCAACCCCCCCTCTTTGTATGAGGGCATTGTATTGAGGCTGTGTAATAGATGTGTATTCTCCAAGTGAGAAATAGAGAGGTGAGACTGTTAGAGAAAACAAAGGATATTATGGCGGATCTGCTGTAGGTTGTTTCTCTTCATTTTGCTAGATAATGGAAAGGAAGGATTGGCCATTCAGGGTGGACGTAGCGAAAACTAGTTGAACCACATATATCTGTGTCTCTTTGGTTTTATGGGTTTTCTATCTTTATATTTATGCAATATTCTATGTGTTCCACTGCTCTGTAATATATAATTTTCTAACATGAGTAGCTTAGTTATGTGCAACTAGATGTCTTTTGTAATTTATGCATTGATTATCAAGGTTTTATGTTGTGATTATGATTGTCTTTTCTATGTGCATGACTTGATCTGGAACTAGCTCAGGGGACTTCTGCCTAGCTACATTGCGCTCTCCAGCAACTCCACAGGAAGGCTCGAGGTAATGAATCCTTCTAACTTTGATAGTTAGTAGTTGAATATGGACATGCATGTATCTTTGTGATAGTTTTAGATAATCTTATAGTCTACCAAGGGTCCCGAGAAGATCCTTGAGGGTTCTTTCATCTTCTATACACTGTGCATCAATCCCTATAGCAGAATTGGTGACTCCACTGGGGATGACACTTTAGTTCCCGGTTTTCCCAAAAAGTTCCTAGATTTCTCCTTCTTTAAAACCTTCCTGTACTTCTTCATTCCTTTTCTGGCCACTCAAGACCTTGCAACACTCTTCTTTCATTGCTCAGCCCTAGATCTAATCCCCAGAATCCTTTTTTGAAGTGTTTTTCCTCACTAGTGTAAGTTACTAGTGTAGACAGAGCTTTATAAAGCATTGTGGCTTCACAAACCAAAGCGTTTGTGCCACCAGTAAATCTCTGTGGCCTCTAGCATAGAGCATTAGTCACCCATTTTTTTATAAACATAAGTGTATATGACCTCAAAGTGTTGGGAAACTTGCTTATGGACTGATAAGGGATTTGTAGTTGTGTTTGTTTGACTAATTTGTGTCCTGAAAGAAATATTTTTTTTTAGAAAATAACTTTCCCTCTTAAATTTTTTATTTTCATAAAATAAAAAAATAATTTTTTTTTATTGTTTTCTGCTTAGCTGGTTAAGTTCTGCATTATTTGGTTTTAATAGTTGTTAGTGAGTATTGAATTTTTTTTGGTTATGCTAGTGTTGTACTGAATAGGATGCATGGAATGAATATTAATAGACGAATGACTCTCACTTTGTAGAAGCAGCTTATTCATCGAAAATGAAAATTTACAAGCGTCGTTTTTGCATGATTTGAGTCAAAGTCCCATATAATTTCATACGTCGACACCCCTATTGAAGACTCTAATGAAGTACATTTAAAATATACCTAATAAAATCAATCAGCAACTGTTTCTAGAGTAGACATACATTAGCTTAGGCTAGTATCTTGGGTTAGGCAATGTGAGTAAACTGCCCATGGTCATAGACCAAAACTAGTGCCATTAAAGAAAGAAATACTTCTGCACTCATATTACCGGGACCACTCCAGTAAAAGAGCGGCTAAATATGAGACAACATCAAAATGTAAGTGAAGGTAGCCCACCTTTGATTACATTTCCTTTGGGTATTCTGTGTATCATCGATCCCTTCGGGGATATCGAAGCTAAGTAGGGGACTCAAGTATCCTACCCAGATAGTGTACTGTCTGCTACTATGTCCCCCCCGGTAGTGTTTGTGATATGAGGTATCTTTAGTCGCCATACTTTTAGTGACTAACACAAGGTGACTGGGGTGGGTTTCCCTAGTACATAAAACATATGGACTTACTCTGTCTTCATTTTTTGGGAGGGTGCTCGTCTTCACAAGAGTACTTGGCCTCTCAATCAGGTTCGGGTGAAGGTCTAGAGTAAATGTAACTGTACATTTGGCTAGCTCTCTCTATTATTCATTGTGATACTGGGTTTCATCTCCAATGATCTATGCTTATCAGATAGGGCCATTTCCCTCTTCTTGTTGACTAATTTACTTAGTGTATTTTTTATTTTTTTAGGTGCCAGAGTGTTATTATTGAGAATTTAATAAACATCACTGTAAAATTTACTGATAAAAATTATCAGCCACCATGGCTACATCCAATCCTCATGATCAATCTAGACAGTTGTTAGGTCTTCCCCCACTTACTGTGGAGGATACACTGAGCTCTAGAGAACTAGATTCCCTATCTTTGGGAAACCAGTCTTTGAGATCTTAGATAGAATCAGTTTGGACATCCAATGATTCAAGATTACCAGAGGATTTCTTTACTGAAGGATTTCTTCCTCCATACAATCCTCTGATCACGAATCCGTTGGGCCCACTCTTGGTTCCTATGGCATATGTACCTCCTTTATCTTCAGTTTGAACACTTCCACCATCCCATTGATGACTAACAGGTCGTGGGATTTTTTGGACACTTTTGGTCCCCCCTCCACTTCTCTATTCGACAGTCAATACCACACCTTTGATGGCAAACCCCGCTATCCCATTTGTCCTAGGTTCAAACCCTATGGTGGCACCCTCCATGAGTGGAACCCAGTCTACTCCAGGTTCCACCCCTTTAGTGTCAAACCATGTACCTTCGGCAAGTGCTACATATAATGCTCCTTAGAACACTCAATATAGCACAGTTATCATGGTTCCCTTCAACCAACAATATTGTTGGTATCCATTGTATAGTTCTAACCCCCAGATTCATGTATCTGGGGGCACTCCCAATATGCATATATCGGGCAGGAGCGTAACAGTTCCCCCTCCATTTTCAAACATGCATGGTCAGTCATTGATTGACATGAACACTACTTATGCTATTCAAGGACTTATAATTAGTTTTGTGGTGAGTGGGAACCCTCAAGGAGGTCCCAATAAATCCAGGGGGGCACCCTACTCACAACATCAAATGAGTCAAGGGGGCACTGCTTATCCTAGGGGCATTTCTATCCCCCAACCTAACAATCCCTATGGAATCCAAAATGCAATACCATACCCCAAGGCACCTACTATACCATGCAACGTGTGTATAATATTGCGAACAACACCATGGGAGGACCACAAGGATCCTCAAGTCATATGTCATTGCCTTGGTCTGATTCAGGGGCATCAAACACTCTGCCTTTCTTGGCAATGCTTGATATCCCTGACTTGTACAAGATTACAAATGATCCCATCTATCATAACTTACTTTGGCTGCCAATCCCACATAAAATACTGAAAGACAGCCGTAAGTTCCAAGGGAAACATGGGGAGGATCCGGGTACACACATCAACACCTATCATCTATGGTGTGTTTCTAAATCAACAGTGGACGATAGTATCTGGTTACATCATTTTCCTCGCACCTTTACTCAGAACGTAGCCAAGTAGTACATAGAGTTACCATGCAGGTCAGTCAATAACTTTGGTTCTCTAATGATGGAATTCTTAAAGCACTTCAAGCTACCCATCTGCTATGAAACTCGGATGGAACTCCTCACTTCATTACGTCAAGATACCACCACACACATCTCTGATCATATACATGAATGGAGAGGTAGGAAAAGGTTAGGCAAAGCTCCCCTCCTAAATTATCTCTTAGTGGATTGGTTCTGCAAATCTCTACTCCCCCAAATCACTAAGGATGTCACCTTAGGTGGTGCGGTCACAGAAGACCAATCCATTCATCGTGCCCAACACTTGGATCTGATATATTCTCACTCTAGCACTCCATATTACGTAATTCCCAATGCCCCTCGCATCTACAATTCTCCCACTACTTAGTAACCCGGAGCGCACACCAATGGGATTATCAACGCAACCTTTGGGGCTGCTATAAAACAACTCAGCAGTCACATTTCCCATATGTTAGTGGACCCCTCTACCAAATTGACTTCTCTTCCTACCACCATAATCAACTCTGTGCAGTCTACACAAAAACCTGGTGGTGAAAACAAGAAGAATAAGAAAAAGATGCTCCTTTTGAACATAAGTAAAAGAAGCAGCAAAAACCAAAGCAGAAGGTTTTTGTGCCCCCTGATGATGGAAAGGTTAAATTCGAAATATTTCGTTGCAAAATATGTGGTGAAGACGACATGACCTATCGCTGCCTGCATCTTCAGGAGTGCACAAATTTCATTGCTAAAAAGGATACTGGAAGGACCCCTACTGTCTTGAATAATCCTTTCCCTGCTCAGCAGCAGTAACACCTTATTACAAACCAACCCCAACCCCCGCAAGTAGGCAATGGTGATTCATAACTTCCTTCAGCTAGTGAAGGACCTTCTACCATTTACACCTTTGAAATAGTAGACCTACAAACTAGAGCCAAATCTTATGGAGCTCCTGTCCTCATGCAAAGGAACCCTCCTCAAGTTAAAACCCACCGCTGCCTAACGATCTTTATATTGAAAGGCCAGTTGCTAACCTTGTGATTCACCCCCCTAAAGGGGCACTTCGATGCACAATTCACAATACAACCGCATGTGCTACCCAAAACTATAACATTGAAGAAGATTTGGTGCAAGCATCGTCAGCTATGTCAGCACTCAAAGTATTACAAACATGTCCAACACAAAGGAAAGCTTTGCTTTCGTCCATTGGTGGTATCAACCCATAAGATTCCATGCTTGCAATTTTCGACATGGAAAAATGTAAACCTCTCTTTTCTCACCAACTTGCATTTTAGGTGCAAATATTTTTGAAAGGTAAAGGTATACATATAACTTTCATTAATGAAGGTTCTTCTACCTATGTAATGTCGGCTTCATGTTGGCTCGCTTTGGGTTCCCCAACCCTATCCCCACCATCTAATTCCCTTAAAGCTTTCGATGACCATACTTTCATCCCAAAAGGTTACCTAGCTGGCTACTCCATCACCTTGTATGGGAGAACAACAACAGTGGACATTGAAGTCATAGATAGAAAGCTTGAATATAATCTCTTGTTGGGTCACAGTTAGACTTACACCATGACTTCCATTATGTCTATTGTCTTTTGCATCATCCTATTTCCATTGGATGGAAAAGTAACCACATTGGACCGACTATCCTTTTTCACCCATGATTATTCGCTGTTACCAAGTGGCTCTATACCCTTAGTTGGTGGTGTGCCTGACTCTTACGTTAGTATCAGTCCTGGTCTACTAAAGGGCTCTTCCCTGATGGGTTGTTTCCCTCTTTTGCCTCTAGCGATTCCACAGATGATCAATATGGTTTCATCCATTCCTCACGAATGGACCAATCCTTGGATCCTACTAGCCCGTTCAGACATTGACACTTATGGAGAACAAATGTCACTGTCACCAATTGAATTGGCTTACGAGGCCATTTATTCTGCATCTGAGTATCTGGTCACTTTGGTCACAGCCAATGGTACCATTACCCCTCCCATAATTACTCCTAATTTTGATTCCCTCAATTAGGTCTTACCTATGGACAAAGCTATTAGAGAGATCACGAGTTTAGAAGAGCGGCCTTGGGAGGACTTGCACCATTGTGTTTCAATATTTAATTCAGACATGATGCCTCTTCAAATCCTATCACTTGACGCACCTGAAATTGTTTCCTCACCATATACGAGTATCCAATCTTTTGACTTAGAAGGAAACATGGTAAATATTTCAAAGACATTGCTTGTTGATATTTTTGTCACAACAGGCATCATGGAAAACATCCAGATTGGAGCAGATTGCAATCCTAAGGAAATTGCAAGCTTCACCTACCTTTTTAAGGAATTTCGCGATGTATTTGCTTGCTCTTATGAGGAAATTCCTGACATAGATCCATCTATTGTTGAGCATAATATCAAGATATACAACAATCCTAAACTTGTCCACCAAAGGCTTCGAATAGTCCACCCCCACAAAATGGCAGCCATCAAAACCGAGGTGTTAAATTTGTTACATGTTGGTTTCATCTATCCTGTTCCCCTAACAGAACGGGTTTCTAATCTAGTTCCCATCGATAAGAAACAAGGAAACATTCATGTATGTTTAGATTATCGAGACTTGAACATTGTGTGTCTAAAGGATAATTATCCAATACCATTCATCGAAAAAATCATCGACAACTACGCCGGTTGTGAATCATTTTGTTTCATGGATGGACTCTTGGGTTAAAACTAGATTGATATAAAACTGAAAGGGCAGCACAAAACCATGTTTGTTTGCCCATGGCAAATCTTTGCCTATCAAAAATTCCCATTTAGTTTAATTAATTCTAGAGCAACATTTCAAAGGGCCATGGACTACGCATTTCACGATATCAGGCATATCGTTCAAGCTTACTTGGATGGCCTTCCAGCCAATTCCAAGCAGTGATCGTAGCACCTAGATCATTTAAGAGCTATCTTTCTTAGGTGTTGGTTTTATAACATACATCTAAATCCACATAAATGTGTTTTTTTTTTTGAGTCTAGATGATTACTTGGATTCATTGTCTTGAAGTATGGGATTAGGGTTGATCCCGAAAAGGTAAAGGAGATTACACAATTTCCCGAACCATAATCCATTATGCAGCTCCAGCATTTGCAAGGGAAAACAAAATTTTTATGACGGTTCATCATAATCTATGCTGAGTTGACGAAAGGCTTTATGTGTCTACCTAAGAAGGGAGTTCCATATTTGTGGGATAATAAAGCTCAATGATCATTTGATGCCTTGAAACAGGTGCTTGTATCAACCCAACTCCTTAGTGCTCCCAATTATGGATGCTACTTTCTTTTATACCTGGAAGCCTTGCCAACCTCTCTAGGAATGGTCTTGGTTCAAACTCGTGATTATTGGAGTGAACATGTGACATATTATCTATTGAAAGGCTTGGTTGGGCCCGAAATCAGATATTCACATGTGGAAAAGTTGTCCTTGGCAGTTGTCTTTGTTCTCAACCGCTTCTAACATTACATACTATTGTGATAGACTACTGTCATCACCTTGGAGAGTCCCATGAGACACATTTTGTCTCATCAAGTAATTGGAGGGAAATATTCAAAATGGATTGTGATCCTCCAACAATTGTTTTTTGGTTTTCACTGCTGTGAAGGTGAAAAATTCCTTAGTCTTCGCCGAACATTTGTTGGATCTTCCCATTATCGATCCTAACAAGAAAACCCATGATCCTCTTCCGAATGAAGTTGTCTATCTTATTGACACAACTGATCCTTGGTATGGTGACATTCTGGTCTACCTCCAAGCGCAACAGTTCCATCCCGAGCTATTGTCCAGTGACTGTCATTGCATCTGCCACCAGGAACGACACTATTTAGTGCTTAACAATAAGTTATATCGTCGTGCTGTGGATAAAGTTCTTCGACATTTCCTTACTCATGAAGAGGCCGTACATGTTTTAAATGACTACCATACTGGGGTATGTGGCGGTCGTCTTTCTCGCATATCTACTGCACATAAAATTTTTCATGCACGCTACTACTGGCCGACCTTGTTCAAAGATGGTATTAAGGCTATCCGACAATGCCATCCTTGTCAAGTGTTTACAAAGAAAACATGTGCTCCTCCAGCCCTACTACACTTGGTTATCTCTGTCGACCCCTTTGCCAAATGGGGGATAGACTTCGTAACTTGCAACCTCATTTCCTCTACTTAACACAACTATATTATTGTAGTTGTGGACTATTTCACAAAATGGGATGAAGCCCTTCCCACTTTCTGGGATGATGGGGAAACCACGATGCTATTCCTGTTTAATCAGGTCATCTATCACTTTGGTGTACCCTGCACTATCATTACAGACCATGGGTCTCATTTTCATAATCACATGATGTTTAACTTAACATCACTGTTAGGTTTCCACCAGGATCAATCATCCTCCTACTACACCCAACCTAATGGTCAAGTAGAGGTCGTTAATGGCATCTTAAAAACCATGATCCATAGGTTAGTAGGGAATCATAAAACCCACTGGCATTGAATGTTATATCCTGCGCTATGGGCATACTAAACTTCAGTTAAGACTGCTATAGGCTTCACATCTTTTCACCGAGCTGACGACCTGGAAGCAGTTTTACCAATTGAGTGTCAAATTCCTTCCTTACAAATCATTGTTGAGCTCTTTCCCAACACTACTACTGAAGAAGAGCACCTGATATACCTAAATCAACTGGATGAAACTTTTCAAGATGCCAAATTAGCACTCGAGGCCCACAAGCACTGGGTGAAAGCCCAGTACGAAAAAAACATCAAGCCTCATTCTTACCAAGAGGAAGATCTTGTTTTAGTCTACGATAAAAAACATGACGTCTCAGGGGCAGGAACACTTCAACCCTTATGGCTCAGTCCATATGTCATCAAAAATGCCCTCTCAAAAGGGGCATATGAACTTCAAGACTGGGAAGGAGTCCCGCTCGCTGAGCCCCAAAATGGGCTCTATTTGAAAACGTATTATGCCTAGTGCTGCACTAGGCATGTGCTTTGTAATTTTATGTATTTATAAGTTTTGCTTATTTTTTGATGTGACTAGATTTTTTGGTATTTATTGAAGTATTTATATCATGCATCTTTCTCGTAATGCAGATGCCTTCATTACCCTTAGCGTACCTAGGATACGTAGATGGTCCCAATTGTCACACATGCCACATTGCATTAGCTGCTTGGGTCATTTTACATACCTGAATCAGAATTGTTTTTTTTTCCGGGGGAATCTTTCTTGGTACTACTGTCAACAATATTGTTGAGTACATGTCTATAATTTCACTTCTCACTGAAGCGTCATCAAGGGACATGTCCAATCTAGTGGTCAGGGTAGACTCTCAGCTTGTTGTTATGGAATTGACAAATCATTATCACATTCATAATCCAACCTTGTTACGTCATTATTTAAGGGTACGACCCTTGGAACATCAATTTGAAGTTATCACATATGAACACATTCCTAGAGAATTTAATAGAGTTGTTGATTCATTGGAAAACTATGTGTTATATTGGAATCTGCCTCATTCACTATAGATACATGTATGAAAAGTAAATATTTACACAGTTAAAAATTTACAAAAACACTTAAAAACATTTACATTATAAAATATCAAAATATCTGTAGATATATGTATATATCAAATCCACTCCTTTACATCAAAATATTCCAAATCTTGGGTGTTTTGAGTACAAAATTACTACTAACCCTAGCTATAAACACCCACTAGCTATGCCAAAGTGCCTGCTAATAGAGCCTATTGCTCATGAAATGATAACACTCCTCTAGCTATCCTCCGAAGCGGAACTAGAAAATGCTCAGGTACATTGACTGTGTGTCACTACATATGAGTGGGGATCTCCCTCATAGGAAGGGGGGGCACACCTATGCTTAAGCCTTCTAGGTTTCTTAGAACCTCGCAAAGACTATTAGCATCACCACCCCATCAGGTAGTTGGCCTCCCCACCTCACATGGTGAGGTTCGCCTGTAGGTCATACTAGCACCACATTTGTGTCAAGAAAAAAGCTTCATGTTAGTGATTGTTCACCCATAAAGTCAACAAACACACAAAATAAATATCCAAAAACATAAAAATACTTTAAGTACTCTCAAAAATCACTCTTACCTTAAGGACCTGAGTTGGTCCTGGGAGACAGCATCAAGTCAGGGTTACTGATGAATTTGATGCCCTCATAGGCATAGTCATCAATCACCACAATGTGGCCACTAAGCCATTGAAGAATTCTTCCTTGAAGAAGTGTTGGATAGGTCCTCCTCCTGTGAAAGGATAAAATGATGCCCATCGCCCTTGTCTCGGCTCCCTCGGATTAAATGGAACTAAGCTCATCCTTGGGCGCATAATAGGTACCGTCTCAGGTATGAATGAGACAATAAGAGTGCCATACCCAAAACTCTGTTGGGTTTGAGTCTTGCATGCGGTCAATTCTTCCTTCAATTGTCGAAGCATTTCTTCACACGAGTTGAACATTTGAAGTTGGACATAGTCAACTGCAAGCAGTAGTTGGGCCTTTGTTGCAATGTGGGAACTCTTTGACCCTGCCAAATGCACAATCAACCATAAAATGGCCCTCATAGATCTGGACCTAATCCTCTCTATAGGGACTCAGTTGTTGATGAGTCCACTCCCAGGGATACATTATGCTTGAGCTAGTTGTAGGGTGGATTGAGGATCAAGCCTACCCCCGGTCAAGTTTTATTAGGCTCCTCGGCACAACAAACCAGTCGAAAAGTAAATATTATCGTGGTCAATGGCCAACTCATGATCTCCAATCCTGAACACCTGCTCATCTTCATTCCAATGTTGAATAATCCATCTAAACAAGTCCTCCTACCATTTCATCAAGTCCAACATAGCATACTTCATCAAACCATAGCCACATAGTGCAAGTATTCATGCTGGATCTTTTCACATCAGCAATTCCTGTCTGTCATGGGCCTGTTCTCTCCATAGGCTAGTCATAATGGCTCGAAAACTACACAAAACAACCAAAAAATCAGTCAAAATGGGGAAAACAATCTTCTGAAATCACTGCCTGGGGTTTTGAAATGTGCCCTAATGCTTTAACACTCCCCCCTAGTAGTACACAGGGAGGATTAATGCCCTCCAACAGGTCATAAAGGGAATTTAACGCTCCCTGCAAGCTTGTTATAGGAAATTAGGAGCAATAACTAAATTAGGGCTCCCGAAATATGAAAACATCCACCCCAGAAACTGATAAAAAAGGTTAATTAAAGCAATAATAAGGTTTTAGCATATACCTGGGACTGATGGCACATCGAATGGTCCCTCAGATCTCCCACAATCATCTGTGGAAAATATACTCCTCTTTGGCTCCAAAATTCTCTCACGACACTCAAATAGTGAAAATAGTGAATGTGAAAGCACAAGAACTATCTTATATTTATTTTGGAGACATGAATTATCTTAATTGAAGTCATTAAAGAGGAAGTAGTCCATTCCCCATGATTTTTACCATGCATGACCCCATATTGACAGAAATTGCTTCTTTTTTTATGAAAGTACTTTTAGGATTGAATGGCATCAATCACCGCATGCAATTCTCAATGAGCGCCTTCTTTTATGGCATATTTTATCGCTCTTAAATCGAAAAATCCTCGATTTCTTTATCATTCGGCTCATTAAACACCTACAATGATGGTTTGAGCAACTCTTTTTCACTCTTTTTCCAACTCATTAAACTGAAAAAGATCACTTGAGCATTCTTTTTAGGTGTTTTTTTCTCGCTCATAAAACAAAAAAAAATCCCGAGTTTTTTTTTCTTCAGGCTTGTTAAAAACTTATGAAGATGATCTGAGCATTCTTTTAGGTACTTTTCTCACTCGTTAAATTGAAAAATCTCGAGTTTTCATCACAAGTCTTATTAAATGAGCACTTGCATTTTTGGGACCATTTCTCGCTCTTAAATTGAAAAATCCCTGACTTTTTCCCTTCTTCAGGCTCATTAAATCTATAAAAAAGGAATGAACAGTTATTTTACCTCTTTTTCCTTGCTCACTAAAATGAAAAGGATACTTTGAGTTTTCTTCATTTGACTCATTAAAATTCAATGAAGATATTGAGTTTGTTGTCGCATGACTCATTAAAAATTCACAACGAATATTGAGTTTAGTTTGTCTCCTCATACTCATAAAAAAATGAGGTCAACATCTATTGAGCATAGGTTCCTCTTTATCTGGACTCAGTAGATTAACTCACGGAAAAGTAACCAATCTGGGTATACTATTAAACCTTTCTCACACCCAGCTAATAACTATGAGAAAGGGACCACCATGGAGTCATTCTTTATGATATTTTTAGACTCTCTAAATATGAAAAGACCACTGAGTTATCTCATCCAAACTCATTAAATTACACAAATGTGAAGTAGAGTCGCTCTTTTTACTATCCTTTTCAGACTCTTAAAACATGAAAAGATTGATGAGTTTCCCTGTCTGGACTCATTAAACTAATAAGATAGGGCATATAGTCACTCTTTTTGTGGTCCTCTTGAGAGTTTTAAAATATGAAACGATCAATGAGTTTACCTGTCTGGACCCACTAAACTAATCATATGGGGAAAGTGGGCAATATAACTGTGTTCAGTATTTGAAAGCATGTTTTGGTAGCAGTCGTTCCCTTGAACATGGTACTCCCTTAGATAAACCTTCCTTGTGATGGCCTCTCAATATGAACCTTATCATCCTATGATTTTAGCCTATATACCCTAATGTTACTGCATCTATGTATCCTAACACTCTTTGGTGTTCATGAGTCTGGTGCTATGCGGTTAAAACTATTGTCGTGCCTTCTATTGTTCAAGGGAAAAACATCTATCTTATGTTTCCTCCATCAAACCATCAAGCATATTCTCTCATCATGCCATCTATCATTTTGACCCAATGCTCAAAGATTCCTCAAAAAAAAATCATTCTCATCCCATTTCGTGTCAAGTAATGTAGGACACCTTATTTCGTACCTTTCGACAGGTATCCTCCTATCGACTTCAACACTCTATCTAGGAAGAAGACCCAGAAATGCATTAGTGCCTTGGTACTTTCAGACATTAGTGGCAGGCCACCTTGTGTTTGATCTGAGGTTTTAATTATTGGCTCCTGGTTAAACCATTCTATGAGTGTTCAATGACAAAAACATTTTTCGCACTCGCTAGATTGTATTGTGCATCTTGGAGACCATCACCATTATTGGTGGCCTTCCTCGCACGTGTTAACAGTCTCCATTATTGAATAGTAATCAGACGATTTCATGCATGTTTGACATCAACGCCTTTATTCACATGTATCAATCTATGATGTTTGGTGAAGCAAAATCAAGACCTTGGGTAGAGGCTTACATCACTCAGCCTTGTTTCCTCTCCCAAGTTGCATATATTGGTTTTTGGAGACAACTCATCAGAATGATCCTATTATGACATCTGATCAGAATTATGCTTATTGGTGGTCAGACTCGTCATATCTCTTCATTGATAAAATCACTCTGACATAGCTACTGAGCATGGAAATGCCCGACTCAAGACTTGATTTTCGTTGTTTTATATATGTGTTGTATCAAGTTTCTTGTACCACCTGAAGCTCCGATCCTCTCTCTCTTTTTTTCAAGAAGAAAAAAACAGTCAAGTATAAAGTATTCCGGCCATCGTCACAGCCTCTGATATCACACTCTAGGGGGAATCTTTTACATAGGAAAATGACCTCCTCATCAGCTCAGAGGGCAAAGACATATGACTGAAGTAATGACCAAGTTCACAAGCCTTGTTTCCAAGCTAATGCTGCCTATACACTAGCAAAATTCTTTATAAATCTTCTCAGCAAGCCTAAGGGTGTGTTAGTGACCTAAGTAACTCTACTTGTTACCTCGGGAACAACATTAGTAAACCCTAATGAGTTTCTAAGGATCAAAGGAGCGGATTGACTAAGAAATATCCCTATATTCTCTCCTAAGTCAACTCAGAAAAGCAAGGAAACATCAAAGTTCAACCTATTTGGGGGATTAATAATCCTGATGGAGTATGGAAATGGAAAAGAGCTCAAAATAATGGCAACATCATTGCCTTTACCTAAAGAAACTCATGGAGAAACTTGGAAACCCTAACCTCACATGCTACAAAAGAAAAGTTAGGGCTATTCTGAAAGGGGTTAGATCATTTGAAAGGATAGCCTACTTGATTTTCGAGCATAGTCTCAGAATTAAGCATAAGAAGTTGGTAAAAATGAGGAGAAAGAGAGGAGATGGAGGGGTAAGGGAAGGTTGATGAAACTGATGGTTGTAATCACTCTTTCAACATTAATATAGAACTGCAGTTCTACTGTCCACTCTATGATGTTGGTACTATAATTCATTTATATGTTTATTCAATGTATTTTAGCATGAGTGTCTTAGTTATGTGCAACTAGATGTATTTTGTATATTTATGCATTGGTTATCAAGGTTTCATGTTGTGATTATGCTTTTCTTTTCTATGTGCAGGGCTTGATCTAGAGTCGGCTCAGGGGACTTTCGCCTAGCTGCATTGCGCTTTCCAGCAACTCCAAACAGAGGCTCGAGGTAATGAATCCTTGTTGCTTTGATAATTAGTTGTTGAATATGGACATGCATGTATCTTTGTGACAACTGCAGATAATCCTACAGTCTACCAAGGGTCCCGGGAAGACCCTTGAGGGTTCCTTCATCTTCCATACACCGTGCATTAATCTATATAGCACATACCATGTTGTGGTAGAATCCATAACACTCTAGATAAATGTATGCCCATATCAAGTGAGCATCTGGGAGTGTAATGGTCTAAAAACATAGTGGGACCCAGGGGCTGGTTACCTCAGAGGTTGGGCTGGTTCTTGGGAGTCTTGTTAGTAATGTGGAAGGTCTGTATGGTGTGTTTCCATTGTTTCCACTTCTTAAGGTGAATTAGGAGGTAAAATCATATCATAGTAACTTCGGGTCACATATTTACCACGGTTTTCCGATTACTTGGGTAGGAGGAGGGTGTTACATAGTGGTATCATAATATGGTTCACCCCTCTGGCTGGATGAGTTCTGTGTTGGTCATGAATTTATGTCAGTTCAATATGTGTCTCTTGTGTTGTAGGACCATGTTATTGTTGCACTGTGTGGTATGGGTCATGGTTGTAGTGATGTCGACATGGGAAGTTGATGGTGTTGTTTTGGACTGTATCATCATGAGTGCATGATTTATTATTCATTGGTTATGCACGTTAGTATTCACATATGGTCAAGTGTACAATGATGAGGTGGTTGTTGACATGCATGAGGTTGTGGTATGTGTTGTTGATAGGGTAATGCATTGATGACTGGACTCCACCTAGAATGATGGTTATATGGTTATATTCTTATGTGTTATATTTCTATATGTTGTCATGGTTATGTTATACATGTATTATGCAAAATTTTATTATCTTGAATAAGAGGTATCCTCCCCAAATTATGCTAAGGTACTTTGGTTTATTGTGATTTGGTTTAGGTGACATGATATACCTTGAAAGAATAATATCAAAGGTGAATAGCA
The DNA here is from genome assembly GCA_000404065.3 of Pinus taeda. Lineage (NCBI taxonomy): Eukaryota > Viridiplantae > Streptophyta > Pinopsida > Pinales > Pinaceae > Pinus > Pinus taeda. The sequence continues at coordinate 22,208 of APFE030489455.1, forward strand.
AGATTATAGACTACAGTTCCCAAGACTCTCCCTATGGATCATATGAGCAACATGGTGTTTGGCAGTCTTTTGATTTAGCAGACACACTGGGAATATTAAAGGCATAAATAACGAGTTGTAAGGCAGACAATGATAGAATCATATAGGCACATGAGAAGCAAGTATAGGTAAATGGATTAATACTTTAGAGTTTGTCACAATTGTAGTGACAAGTACCCCTTTATATTAGCCATGAGGAGTAAAACACTAATGGGGCATATGGTAGTAGTTCTCATGGTGGTCATAGGTCAGACATAGATGACATAGTGAGAGATGGAAGGTTATTGTATACTCCTGATAAGAGAGGTGATGGACATAGGTATTATTCTAGTTTTTGTTCTGATAGGCACTATGATTGTCATCATTATCATCCTTACAGGAGTGATAAGGAATACGTTTTGAATGAATTTAAGAAATAAAAGCCACCTACATTTGATGGAGAGATGAAGAAGTAATAGGATGTAGAGGCATGGTTACTTAGTATGAGGAAGTTCTTCAGGTTGCTATAATAGCTACATTCAATCTCAAAGGTAAAGAAGGTATTTGGTGGGAATATGTGAAGAATGTAAGAAGAATTCATGACAAGGACATGACTTGGAGTGAGTTAGAGAAACTATCCAAGAATAAGTACCTATTGGAAAGATAATGTCAAGGGAGGGAAAAATAATTCGATGAGCTAAAGATGGGATCGATGATAGATGATGAGTACACTAGTAGGTTCTTCGAGGTATTGAGATATGTTCCTTACCTCAAGGAGGATAAGGCCAAGATTCAAAGATTCTTTAGTGTATTAATGATTGTATTCAAATACTAGATTGAGTTTGATGAACCTAGATCACTGGAGGAGGCCATCCGAAAGCTAAAGCATTTCTATGAGCAATCGAAGTGCAGGTTTGAGACTAAGCCAAACTGGAAAGGTAATGCAAACAACAAAGGAAAATGGAACAGGAAGCAAGAAATACCTTAGGCTACAAGTAATACGAAGAATGCAAAACCATCAAATCATTTCAATGCATCTGATAGAGGATTGGGACATCGATCTGAGGGGAATAAAAAGGATGTAGGTTGGAAGGTTATAACATGTTGGACTTATGGAAAATATCATCATAGGAGATGTTTTCTATAGAATTAGGGTAGTAGGTGTCAAATATATAGTACAAAAGAGGTGCAAATAGTTGGCGATGTTAGTGAGAGCATTCCTCGTATCTATGAAAAGCTGGATAATGAACATTTAAACCATGAGGAATCTATCATTGAGATGGACGGTAAGCTTTGTGATGAATTTATTTCTATTTTGACTGACCCTAGATCTAATTATAGTTATGTTAGTATTAACTTGGTGTACAAGTTTGGTTTGAATAAAGAAGTGCATGTAGAGTCTTGGTTAGTGGAGTTGGCTATAGGTACAAGAAGCGAGTTCATCATTGGGTAAGAGCTTGTGCATTTCATTTGAATCATATGCATATTTCAGCACATTTGAATGTATTACCATTGGAATCATACAATATGTTGTTGGGTATGTATTGGTTGCACCTTCATAGAACCAAGGTGGATTTTTATGGCAAAGTCATTGAGTGCTTGGATGCCAATGGGGAACCAAGAGTTTTGTGAGCTAAGAAGAAAGTAACATCAGTTAGGACAATGATGGCTATGCAGGCCAAGCGTAGTCTCATGAATGCATGCGTGTTATTTGTTTTACATATTTCTAGTGACAAAGGTAAGGAAGTTGAGGATGTAGGTGTTTTGAGCAGGTACCCAGTTCTACAACAGTTTCATGATGTATTTCCTGATGATATTTCAGAGTTGTAACCCTAGAGAGAAGTATATTTTCTATTGATTTGGTGCCAAGGACAACTCCGACATGAAAGGCACCTTACAAGATGAGTACACCTAAGTTGGTAGAGTTAAAGTTGTAGTTGAAGGAAATGTTGGAAAAAAGGTACATTAGGCCAAGTGTATCCCCATGGGGTGCACCGATATTTTTTATGAAGAAGAAGGATGATACTCTCAAGTTGTGCATTTATTATAGGAAGTTGAAAGAAGGGACCAACAAGAATAGGTATCCACTACCGAGGATTCACAGCTTGTTCGATTAGTTGAAGGGAGCAACATTGTTCTCAAAGATTGATCTGAGATCTAGATATCATCAAGTATGCGTTAAAGAAGAAGATATCTACAAGACAACTTTCCAGACAAGATATGGGAATTATGAGTTTGTTGTAGTTCCATTTGGTTTAACTAATGATTTAACTACCTTTATGTGCTTGATGAATAGTGTGTTGCATACATATCTGGAAAAAAAATTTATTGTGTTCGTTGATGATATATTGATATATTCCAAAAATGAAGAAGAAAATGTCGAGAATTTGGCATTAGTGTTGAGATTATTGAGAGAGTATCAGTTGTATAATAAGATCAACAAGTGTAGTTTCTTTCAGACTGAGGTACATTACTTGAGACATGTTGTCTTGAAGGAGGGCATCGCAGTGGATCCATAAAAGGTAAGAGCTATCATGGAGTGGGAAGTTCCCAAGAATGTGGATGAGGTGAGATATTTCATGGGATTAGTAGTTAATTATAGGTGGTTCATCAGGAACTTCTTCTAGATTGGTTATCCTATCACATCATTGTAGAGGAAGGGTAAGATGTTTGAATGGAAAGAGGAGTTTGCACCTACTTTTAAGCATCTCAAGAATTTTTTCACACATGGTCTAGTGTTAAAGGTTAAAGATCCAGATAAAGAGTTTGTAGTATGTATAGATGCTTTCAGGAGAGGATTTGGTGGATTCCTTATGCAGGATGGATAGGTTGTATGCTATGAGTCATGAAAACTAAATGAGAATGAACAAAACTACTCGACACATGATCTTGAGTTGGTAGTGATCATACATGCATTAAAGATCCGAAGGCACTATCTTCTTGGTAGGAGGTTTTTATTGATGAGTGATCATAGTGGTTTGCGGTATATATTTGACCAACCGAATATGAATGGAAGGAAAGCTTGGTGGTTGGTTACGATCATTAAGTTCGATTTTGAGATCATGTATGTAACACCCTCGGTTACTTCAGTTTTAATTTCCATCTTTCGCAAACATTTTAATTGTTAAGAAAATACCTCTTATGAAGGTTAACACATTATTTTGTTAGTTAAGAACCTAATTGAGTTAGAAATTACTTTTAATTTTTATTTAAAATAAATGATTAAGGATTTACTAGAATATGTGCTATTTGAGGAAATCTGAGGGGGGCCACAAGAGTGCCTAACTCCCAAGAGACATTTGGAGGAAAAATACTTACCCCATACTCTAAGGGACTTTACTTAACGAAATGATCCAAGGAAGAGGAGGGGATTGGTGTTTCTCACTTTCTAAGGAAAATAATAATGGAGAATTGGGTTGAGGTTGTGTGCTACCCAAGAGCTCAATTCTTGATCTGGTAAAACACCAGTGGAAATTCTCATACTCTAGAAGAATACTCAAGCTGAGTGTAGGAAGACTTTGAGTGCCTAGGTAAGCTTGATAAAAAACTCTTGACTATAACTAGTGTTTTTGGGAGTTGGTAGAGCTCGAGGGGAGAACAATGAATAGACCATTCTCGTTGGCAGGGAGGTGTGGTTGTAGCCTAGAAGTTTTCTTCAATAGAATGAAGATAATCATTTTGAGCACTCATTACAATTTTGTTGGTTGATAATTTTAGATTTATCAAGTGTGGTATAGGGAGATAACTGTCTTGGAATAATGTATGAGAACTCCTTATAATAAAATAGAATCTATGTTCTACTATATGTACAGGGTTAATCCTTTTAGGTGAAGGTCAATGATTATGTGATATTTATTTATTTTGTTGTGATAATTTATTATTATATAACCATATTGAATCCATTTCCTTGAGTTCATGGCAAGTAATGCAAATAAGTAAACTAAACCTTGATTGTCATTTTAATAAACATTATAATTATGAAATGCCTTAAACAGGATTAATGGGTTTAGAAAACACATGATTTACAATAGAGAATGAATAATATTTAGTACAATACAGTCAATGTACAAAAGTATAATATAAACGTAATAATGAATTCTTACAGGAGGAAAGATAGCTAAACTTTAATTGTTAAATGATAAACACAAGCGATAACAATAAACATACAATGTTAGAAAACAGGATAAGGCATCCTTGTTGAAATGAATCAATTGAATGAGACATACAAAACCCTAAGAAACCGTACTAAAAAATCGTAATAATAAAGTTGTCTCACAATGAAACCGGATAACCATAGGGTCATCCAGTAAATTGTGGATGTGCTTCTTCATTATCAATGACATAGAAACAGGGAACAACATCAAAAAGGATGGTTCCAGATTCATGAAGGGAACAAAGTGAATGCCTATGATTCTTAAATAGAAGTATAGACAATACAGAAACCCTAGTTGTCACGATACAATAAAACAAATCTACATTTTAATTACTAACCAATTTGTGAAAATTTATAAATTCAATGAATGAACATTTAAATCACATCTCGAAAAGAAATTAAGGGCTGAGAAACATAAACACCGTAATTGGAAACAAACTACCATTCACAAAAACCTTGAGTGTAAACAACCCTCACCCAGGTGTATATATGCATTAATACATAAGTTAATTTAAAATTGATCTCTGAGTGACTAGAACCAGAATCGATAGATATAATAACAAAAATAGTATACTATCGAGACCCATACATGTCTAGTATCAACCCATAGGGTTATCGTAACTAGAAACTAAGCAGAAAATAGCAATTTATCCATTGGCTGTGTCTAGGGTAAAATATATGAATGGTTGGAATAAACCCTTAGTGGATTCAACTAGCAAAGTACCAAACTTCTCAGTAATTAAAAAGGGATTCGGCCAACCTGTGTAGTAGTGCAGAGACGGAGGTTGAAATCCTAGAAACTACCTTCCGGAGAATCGCATGAGGACCTGAATCGTACCCTACAATAAGGTATTTATTCTTAGATAGTTTATACAAATCCATAGTAGAAAAAGAAATGTTAACCTATCTAACATTGCATTAGGAAAGAACCTACCTGAACTAGCTGCTTGCGATGGAGGGTTCTTCTGCTATGTAGAACTTATCCAAGGGAACCTTCTACAGGAACTCGAACCAGACTTGGAGAACCATCCAAATAGTGGGGGAGGTACCTGGATGTCAATGTGAGCTTCCTATGAGCAGAAATAAGGGTGAAAGTGGCAGACATCATCATCTACAATAGCCAAATTGAGATGTGAAGGATAAATGAAACCACACTACAAGGAGAATACCATTCACTTATGAAACTGTGCTAATAATGTTTGCTAAAATACTCCATTTGACCTGACCATGATTGTAACAATGGCGTGGTAAGAAATACAATAGAAAGGTGAGCAGAGCTAGCCTATCGGCAGATGCAATGGAGCAAATGACAGCAAAAGTTGAAAACGCAGTGTGTAAGTACACTTATCCAAAGCAAGAAAATAAAAGCTATTGATAATTCCTTTCCCAGATCGACGGTGGCAGGAATTACAAGAGGACTGCCTAGATTATGGAAAACTAGAGGTTGGTATCTTGAGATCGAGAACCATCCAAAAGCATAAGTGTGGATTAGAGCCATGGGGTAATCAAACTATAACCAATGTAAGAACCAAAATTCTAAATGGTAAATAGATTCCAAGGAAAGATGTGAGTATAAAGATCATTAATGCTATAATGTGATGAGGAGGTAGGATTAGGTACATAACCATTAACAAATCACTAAATTGAATCAATGATATATATATTTTTAATTTATTTATTGTGTTGATGTGGGTAGATGTGTTACAAATTGTATCAGAGCGCAAGGAAAACACTGTTAACAAACCATTTTTGTTTCACAAAGGTGACCAAAGCATGCACAGAGGAGCGTAATCTACACCATCACGAAGAGTGGCCTCGAGAATAGAATTTACATCACATAAGGGAACTAATCCAGAAGTAAGGCACCCACGTTAATACAGATGCAACACTACTAGAAACTGTGAAACAACTTCGAGCGGAAATTGAAAATATGAGGGAGGATAATGAAAGATTAAGACTCGAAAGAGAAATAATATTAAAGAGTCTTTTTGACAAACAAAACTGAAAAAATCCAGCTCCTTGCCAAGAGGAGAAGAATAGAAATTAAGAACACCAACAACGACCAGAATATTTGTGGTTAGAGAATGAAGAAGGGTTAGAATATGTATCCTGTGGTAAGGGTAATAAGAGACAAAATACCGAGCTATTGGGAGAATTTAAAAAGATCAATCCCCCGATGTATGACGCAGAAAAAACAAGAAATTGTTGAAGCTTTTCTAATTAACATGAACAAGTACTTTGAGATCTATGAATACGAAGATAATCTAAAAGCTAAACTCACCATTTTCCCGCTGTGAGGAGAAACTACCTTGTGGTGGGAGGAAGTAAAAACGGTACGAGGAGTGGATGAACAAGAAGCCACATGGGAGGAGTTTCAAAAGTATATTAAGGACATATACCTTACTGAATGATTTTATGATGACAAAGCCAAAGAATGCCACGATCTTAGATTGGGGCAACAAACTATGGATGCGTTTGTGACTAAATTCACATCGCTATTAAGGTATGTACCTTATATATGTGGGGAAAACACTAAAGTGAAGTGATTTGTTAGTAGTTTTCCATATTTTATGAAGGAGAGAATAGAGTTTTATAGTCCAAAAACCTTGGAAAAAGCTCTATGAAAGGCTAGAATTTGCTATCAGAAAATGAAGCAAGAAGAAGAAGGAAATAAAGGCTGGATGGAAAAAAGTGCCCAAAGAATGAATTCAGTCCCAAAAATGTAAAACATGAAAATCCCATAAATATGTTCAAGAAACCTCAGAATGGAATGATAGGGAAAAATTAGGCAAAACCAAGATGATCGGTTGAGATTCGAGCTACAGAAGCCTCCAACAAACCTGAGGACAACCAACAACAGAGGTCGTCGCTGCAATGCTTGGGTTGTGGGGAACCCCGTTATTACCAAAACTACCCACACCATACGAGAGTGTGACAAGTCACAAACATTCAGGATTCTTCGACAGTTGGAGATTTGGCCCACAACATCACTCGAATAAATACAGCCTTGGAGGATAACCAAGCGGAGTATCAACCTTCTATGGTGGAGATTAAAGGTAAAATTGCTAATCATACTATATCTATTCTAATTGACCCAGGAGCAGGTTTGAGCTACGTTAGTCCCAAGATAGTTGAACTATGTCACTTAAACAAGTTTAAAACCCCTTAGTTGGACCAACTCACCACTCCGGCCAAGCATAGGGTTTATGCTAAAGTAGAAAAGTGTCTATTAGAAATAGTTGGGCACCTAGTAAGGGTAAATTTAAATATGTTACCCTTAGGGTCCTATGATGTACTGATAGGAATGGACTACTCAGAGAAACATTGGCCAGTTGTTAACTATAAGGACAAGTTGATAAACTACCTCTCAGAGGAAGGGGTTAGACAAGAAATTCAGGGAATTCGAAAAATTGTTAAATTACGTCCTATTACTGCCAACCAATTAAGTAAATGTATTAGAAATGACTATCAATTTTATGATGTACAAGTTGGTTATACCAATTCCAAACACAAGAAAACTACTTTGAGAGATATACTTGTTATTCAATAATTTATAGACTTTTTTATGGCAAACATATGAGGATTAATGCCAAAATGAGATATCAACTTTACCATAGAATTGATACCAGGAGTTGCTCTGGTATTGAAAGCTCCTTATCGAATGAGCATATCAGAGTTAAGTGAACTCAAGATGAAATTGTAGGAACTGTTGGATAAAGGGTATATTTGCCAAAGTGTATCACCTTGGGGGGTGCCTGTGTTATTTGTAAGGAAACAGGACGACACCCTATGACTGTGTATTGATTATAAACAACTTAATAATTTGACTATCAAAAATAAATACCAATTGCCAAAAATAGATGATTTGTTTGACCAGGTGAAGGGAGCCACTATTTTCTCCAAAATAGACCTACGGTTAGGTTATCATCAGATCATAGTAAAGGTAGAGGATGTCTGCAAGACAACATTCAAAACACGTTACAGGAATTACGAATACTTTGTGTTGCCTTTCGGACTCACTAATGCACCAAAAACTTTATGAGTTTGATGAATGGCATTTTTCATACTTATTTGGATAAATTTGTTCTAATATTCATTAATGATATACTCATTTATTCTAAAAATTTGAAATAACACCAAGAACACCTTCGAATAGTATTACAAGTCGTAAGGGAAAATCATTTGTACACCAAATATAGTAAATGTGATTTTTAAAAAGATTAGATTCATTATTTAGGCCACATTATATCCTCTAAGGGTATAGTAGTGGATCCAAAGAAGATCAAAACAATCATGAATTGGATAGTCCCCAGAAATGTAACTAGTATCGGATCTTTCATGGGCTTTACTAGTTATTACCGACCATTAATTGAAGCGTTTTCAAAATTTTCATATCCTATCACTTCTATAGAGAAAAAGGGAAAAGCCTTTCATTGGACAGAGGAATGTGAGTGTAGCATTGAACTTCTAAAACAATTATTAACCACAACTCTTATATTAGGAAGAGTGGACCTAGAGAAGGAATTCACAGTATGCAACGATGCCTGTAAAGAAGGGGTTGGAGGTGTATTGATGCAAGATGGGAGAGTGATGGCCTATGAATATCAAAAATTGAAAGATCACAAGCAATGGTATTTAGCTTACAAACTAGAATTAAAGAATGCAGTCCATGCTTTGAAAATGTAGTGGCACTACCTATTGGGGAAGAAATTACTTCTAATGACAGATCACAATAGTTTGATCTGTTTCTTCATAATACCAAACTTAAATGCTCGGCAAGAAAGATGGACAACCTTTCTAAGCAAATTTGATTTTTATATTAAGCGCTTAAAGGGAAGGAGAACCATGTGGTAGATGATTTAAGCCAGAATGTGCATCACATCTATGAGATCTCATTCTATAAGGTGGAAAGTAATCTTTTAAGTCAAATTAAAGAAGCAGCTATGAAGGATCCTGAATACAATTTTGTTTTCGATGAAGCTAATAAAAAAATAAATTCAGGTAGGTAGAATGACTACATTCTAAAGGGTGACCAGATGTTGACTTTTAGAGGGAGAATCTTTGTGCCAAATGAAAAAGCCTTAAAACAATACCTACTGGACGAATTTCACAGAAGCCCATATACAACCCATCTAGGTTATCAAAAGTTGTTTTCATCAATTGAAAGGAATTATTTTTGGCATGGGATGTGAAAAGATATTCTATACTGTCTGGCTAAATGTTTAGAGTGTCAACAGGTTAGAGAAAAACACCAACACTTGATCGGTCTATTGCACCCACTCCCTATTCCTCTATGGAAATGGGACACAATTACATTGGATTTCACAACTAGACTGCCTAGATCCAAAAGGAAAAATGATTCCATCATGGTAGTAGTATACAAATTAAGAAAAACAACTCATTGTGTCCCTGTTAAGTCTACTTATAAAACTATGGAAATTGATGATATATTCATGAAGGAAATTTTTAACTTACATGGGTTAACCAAAGTAGTAATATCTGATAGAGATGTTAAATTTTCCTTTGCTTTCTGGAAAGCTTTACAGGTTTTGGAACTCAGATTCAGTTCAACACTACTTATCACCCACAAATGGATGGGAAAACTAAATGAGTGAATCAATTGTTGGAGGACATGCTTCAAATGTAAACAATGCAACAACGTGCTAAATGGGAGGAATACCTCCACTTAGTAGAATTTTCCTATAATAAAAGCTACCATGAATCCCTCAAAATGAGTCTTTTCGAAATACTATATGGGAAGAAGTGTCGAACTCCAATAAACTGGAGTAATCATTAAGATAAATTAATTTTAGAACTTCACATGCTAATAGAAATGGAACAGACAGTAAAGAGGGTGCGCCAAAATTTAAAATCTGCCTAGGATAGCTAAAAAGTGTATGCTGATAAAAAAAGGACCTATAGGGAGTTTAGAGTGGGGCATCATGTATACATAAGAATAAAGCGTAGGAAAAGCTCTTTAAAATGAGGGGGATGTATGAAGTTATCCCCCCGCCCCTCCCCTCGATACTGTGGACCTTTCCAAATTTTGAAAAGATTTGGGCTTGTAGCATATCAACTCGCTCTACGAGGTCATTTATGAATTCATAATGTCTTCCACATGTCATTACTTAAAAGATATATATATGACCCCAGACATGTCATTAATTGGTAAGACACATAGATAAGGAGGAAATGGTAGTATTTATTATTTCCTTTTTCTCTCCATGTCTTAGTGTTATTATTTTCCTTTAATTTTCTAATCATTGTAGCTAAATGATTGATTTTCATTTATGTTTTTTATGATAAATGTAGGTATAACCGGATGGAGAATTCATGGTCAAACCCCTGTGTATTCTAGAACGGAGAGAAATAATGCTCTAGAAGCGAGCTATCATCCAAGTTAAAGTGCAGTGGAAACACTTTGGATGAGATGAAGCTACTTGGGAAGATGAAGGCTTTATGCGACAAGATCATCTAACTTTTCTTCAACACTCGAAAAACACTGAGGATGGTGTTGCACATAAGGGGTGGGAGTTGTAACACCATGAGTTACCTCAATTTTAATTTCCATCTTTTAAAAACATTTTAATTGTTAAGAAAATACCTCTTATGAATGTTAACCTATTATTTCGTTAGTTAATAACCTAAGTGACTTAGAAATTACTTTTAATTTTTATTTAAAAGAAATTATTAAGGATTTACCAGAATATGTGTTGTCTAAGGAAATATGAGGGGGACCAAAGGAGTGCCTAATTCCCAAGAAATAGTTGGAGGAAAAAAAATTACCCCATACTCCTAGGGATTTTCTTTAAAGAAATGATCCAAGGAAGAGAAGGTGGTTGGTGTTTTTAAACTTGTAAGGAAAATAAGAATGGAGAAATGGGTTGAGGTTGTGTGCTACCCAAGAGCTCAGTTCCTAATATGGTAAGAAGCCATTGGAAAATCTCATACTCTAGAAGAATATTTATGCTAATTCTAGGAAGACTATGAGTGGCTAGATAAGCTCGACAAAAAACTCTTGAGTATTACCACTATTTTTGGGAGTTGGGAGATCTCGGGAGGAGAACGATGAACAAAACATTCTCGTTGGTAGGGAGGCGTGTTCATAGCCCATAATGTTTCTTCAATAAAATGTAAATAAGTATTTTGAGCACTCATAATAATTTTGTTGATTGATAATTTTATATTTATCAAGTGTGGTCTAGGGAGATAACTGTCTGGGAATAATGTATGAGAACTCCTTATAATGAAATAGAATCTATCTTATAATACGTGTACATGGTTAATCCTTTTAGGTGAAGGTCATTGATTATGCAATATTTTTTTATTCTCCTATGATAATTTATTATTATATAACCAGATTGAATCCATTCCTTGAGGTTGTGGCCAATATTGCAAACAAGTAAACTAAACCCTGATACTCTTTTTAATAAACATTGTAATTATGAAATTCCTCAAGCAATATTAATGGGTTTACAAAAAACATGCTTTATAACAAAGAATGAAGAGTTTTTAGTACAATACAATCAATGTACAACAATATAATATAAACGTGATAATGACTTCTTACAGGAGGAAATATAGCTCAACTTTAATTGTTAAATGCTAAACACAAGCGATAATAGTAAGCATATGGTGTTAGAAAATAGGATAAGGCATCCTTGATGAAATGAATCAATCAAACGAGACATAGAAAACCCTAAGAAACCTTAAGAAAGAATTGTAATAATAACTTTGTCACACATTGAATATTCAATCTATAAAAATGAAACCAGATAACCATAGGGTTGTCCGCTGAATTATGGATGTGTTGCTTCATTATTAAAGACACAAAATCATGAAATGACATCAAAACTGATGGTTCCAGATTCATGAAGGGAAATAAGAGAATGCCTACGATTCTTAAACAAAAGTATAGATAGTACACAAACCGTAGTTGTGACGATGCCATAAAAACAGAGCTACATTTTAATTACTAACCAATTTGGGAAAAATTATAAATTCAACTATTGAAACATTTAAAACCCATCTCAACAAGAGATTAAGGGTTGAGAAACATAAACACTGTAATTGGAAACAAGATACCATTAACAAAACCCTGGAGTGTAAACCACGATTACCCAGGTGTGTGTATATGAATTAATACATAAGTTAATTTAACATTGGTCTCTGAGTGACTAGAACCAGAATCGATATATAGAATAACAAAAATAGTACAATTTCAAGATCGATACATGTCTTGTATAAACCCATAGGGTTATCGTAATTGAAAACTAAGTAGAAAATAGTAATTTATACAACAAACGTGACTATGGTAAAATATTCGAATGGTAGGAATAAACCCTTAAGGGATTCAACAACAAAGTACCAAACTTATCAGCAATTAAAAAGAGATTTGACCAACCTGTGTAGTGGCGCAGAGATGAAGGTTGACACCGTAGAAGTTGCCTTCCGTAGAGTCAGATGAGGACCTGAATCACACCCTACTATAGGCTATATATTATTAGACAATTTATACAAATCCATAGAAGATAAATAAATGTTAAAAAATCCAAGATTGCTTTAGGAAAGAACCTACTTGAACCAGGTATCTTCGATGGAGGGTTCTTCTCTAGGGGAACCTTCAATACGAACTCGAACCAGAGCTGGAGAACCATCCAAATAGTGGAGGAGTTACACAGATGGCGATCTGAGATGCCTCTTAGTAGAAACAAGGGCAAAATTGGTGTCCATCATCGTCTATAGAAACCAAGCTAGGCTATGAAGGAGAATCAAAACCACACTGCAAGGAGAATAACATTCACCTACGAAAGTATGCAAATAATGTTAGCTAAAATATTATGTTTTACCTAAGCATGACTACAAAAATGGCCTGGTAATAACTGCAATGGAAGGGTGAGCAGAGCTAGCCTCTCGATAAAGGTAATGGAGAAAATGACAACAAAAGTCAAAAACCCGGTGATGTAGTACACTTTTCCAAAGCAAGAAAATCCAAGTCATTGATAATTTCGTTCCCAAATTGATGGTGGTAGGACTTCCAAGTGGACCATCGGGATCGTTGATAGCTAGAGGTTGGTATCTCAGGATCAAGAACCATCCAAAAGGATAAGTTTGGCTTAGAGCCATGGGGTAATAAAACTATAACCAGTGTAATTAAGAACCCAATTTCCAAATGGTAAATAGATTTCGAGGAAATATCTGAGTATAAAGATATTTAATGTTAAAGTGTGATGAGGAGGAATGATTAGGTACATAACCATTAATAACTGTCTAAATTGAATGAACAATATAATAATATTATATATATATTATATATATATATATTATTATATATTATTTATATTTAATGCAGGGTAAAAATGTGTTACAAGTGGTATTGAAGCCCAAGTTTCAACTCTATGGCCTTAAGGAAAACACTATTAGCAAACCATTTTTGTTTCACAGACGTGAGCAAATCAAGCGTAAAGGATTGTCATCTACACCATTAGGAAGAGTGACCACCGGAAAAGAATTTACATCACATATGGGAACTAATCCAGAAATATGGGTGCAATTAGGAGAAGGCACACATGGTAATACAAATGTAATGCTACTAGAACTGTGAAACAACTTCGAGCTAAAATTGAAAATGTGAGGGAGGATAATGGAAAATTAAGAATCAAACAAGAAAGAATATTAAACATTATTTTTTTCAAACAAAACCAAAGAAATTGAACTCCTAGTCATGAGGAGGAGAATAGAAATGAAGAACAGGAACAATGAGCATAGTATTTCCAGTTAGAGAATGAAGAAGGGTCAAAAAATGTATAAGGTGGTAATGGTAATTAGAGACAGGAGACTGAACTATTGGGAGAACTTAAAAAGATCAAGCCCTTGATGTTTGATGGAGAAAAACAAGAAACTACTAAAGCTTGGTTAATTAACATGAACAAGTACTTTTAGATCTATGAATACAAAGATAATATAAAAGCTAGACTCGCCATTTTCCAGCTGCAAGGAAAAGCTACCTTATGGTGGGAGGAAGTGAAAATGGTATGGGGAGTGGATGAAAAAGAAGTCACATGGGAGCAGTTTCAAAAGTATTTTAAGGACAAATATCTTACCAAATGATTTTATGATAACAAAGCCAAATAATTCCACGATCTTAGATTGGGGTAGCAAACTATGGATGAGTTTTGACTAAAGTTGCATCGCTATTAAGGTATGTAACTTATATATGTGAGGAAAAAGCTAAAATGTTGTGATTTGTTAGTAGTTTACTAGCTTTTATGAAGGAGAGAATAGAGTTTGAAAGTCCAAAAACCATGGACAAAGCTATACTAAAGGCTAGAATCTGCTATCAGCAAATGATATAAAAATGAGAACAAAACGAAGGATAGATGGCACAAAAGGGACCAAACAATGAATTCAGTCCTAAAAATGCAAAACCTATAAATCCAACAAATATGTTTAAGAAACCTTAGAATGGAATGATGGGGAAAAATCAGGCAAAGCCAAGAGAACCTGTTGAGAGTCAAGCTATAGAAGCCTCTAGCAAACCTGAGGGTAGCCAATAGCAGAGCCTACCGCTCCAATGTTGGGGTTGTCGGGAACCCCATTATTACAAAAATTGCCCCCACCATACCAGATTGAGACAAGTCACAAATGTTCAGGAATCTTCCACAGTTGCAGATTTGGCTACATCACTCGAACAAATGCAACCTTAGAGGATAACCAAGTCGAGTATAAGCCTTCTATGTTGGAGTTTGAAGGGAAATTTTCTAATCATACTATATCTATTCTAATTGGACCAGGAGTGAGTTTGAACTATGCTAGTCCTAAGATAGTTGAACTATGTCACTTAAACTCTCCCAAGTTTAAAGCCCCTTGGTTGGTCTAGCTAGCCACTGGGGCCAAGCGTAGGGTTTCCGCTAAAGTAGAAATATGTCTGTTAGAAATAGCTTGCCAACTAGTAAGGGTAAATTTAAATGTGTTACCCTTAGGTTCCTATGATGTACTGATAAGAATGGATTGGTTAGAGAAACATTGGCCAGTTGTTAACTGTAAGGACAAGTCGATAAACTACCTCTCAGAGGAAGGGGTTATACAAGAAATTCAGGGAATTCAAAAAACTGTTAAATTACATCATATTACTACCAACCAATTAAGTAAATGTATTCTAAAAGGCTGTCCAATGTATGATGTACAAGTTGGTTATACCAATTCCAAAGAGAAAACAACCACTTTGAGAGATATACGTATTATTCAAGAATTTGCAGACATTTTTCCAAAAGAAATACCAAGATTACCACCAAAAAGAGATATTGACTTTACCATAGAAATGATACCTTAAGTTGCTCCGGTATCAAAATATCCCTATTGAGTGAGAATACCAGAGTTTACTAAACTCAAGATGCATTTGGATGAACTGTTGGATAAAGAATACATTCTCCTCAGTGTACCACCCTGGGGGGTGCCTGTGTTATTTGTAAGGAAAAAGAATGACACCCTATGATTGTGTATTGATTATAGAAAACTTAATAAGTTGACTATAAAAAATAAATACCCACTGCCAAGAATAGATGATTTGTTTGACCAGGTGAAGGGAGCCACTATATTCTCCAAAATAGACCTATGGTCAGGTTATCATCAAATTAGAGTAAGGGAAGAGGATGTTTTAAAGGTAGCATTCAGAATGCATTACAGGAATTACAAATTCATTGCATTTCCTTTCGAACTCACCAATGCACAAACAACTTATATGAGTTTGATGAATGGCATTTTTCATACTTATTTCGATAAATTTGTTCTAATATTCATTGATGATATAATGATCTATCCTAAAAATTTGAAAGAAAAACAAGAACGCCTCTGAATAGTATTACAAGTCCTAAGGGAAAATCAATTTCATGCCAAATACAGTAAATGAGATTTTTATAAAGATAGGATTGAATATTTAGGCCACATTATATCCTCTGACGGTAGTAGTGGATCCAGAGAAGATCGGAGCCATCGTGAATTAGACAGTCCCCAGAAATGTAACTAATATCAAATATTTCATGGGCTTGGCTGGTTATTATCGATGATTACTAAAGGTTTTTCAAAAATTTCATATCCTATCACTTCTCTACAAAAAAAGGGAGAAGCCTTTAATTGGACAGAGGAATGTCAAGACACCTTTGAACTGCTAAAACAATTATTAACCATAGCCCCCATATTATGAATAGCGGACCCAGAGAAGGAATTCAAGTATGCACTGATGCCTATCAAGAAGGGGTTGAAGGTGTGTTGGTGTAGGATGGGAGAGTGATAGCGTATGAATATTGAAAGATGAAAGATCACCAGAAAATATATTCAGCTTACGGCCTAGAATTAATGGTTGTGGTCCAAGCTTTGGAAATGTAGTGACACTACCTATTGGGGAAGAAATTACTTCTAAAGACATATCACAATAGTTTGACTTGTTTCTTCAAACGACCAAACTGAAATTCTCGGCACGCAAGATGGAGAGCCTTCCTAAGCGAATTTCATTTTGATATTAAGCACTTAAAGGGGAAGGAGAACCATATGGTGGATTCTTTAAGCTGGAAGGTGCATCACATCTATGATATCTCATTCAGTAAGGTGGAAAGTAAGATTTTAAGTCAAATTAAAGAAGCAACTATGAAGGATCCTGAATATGATTTTCTTTGGCAACAAGCTAAGAAAACAATAAATTCAGGTAAGCAGAATGACTATGGTATAAACAGTGACCAGATTTTTACTTTTAAAGGGAGAATCTTTGTACCAAATAAAAAATCCTTAAAACAATATCCGCTGGTCAAATTTCACAGAAGCCCATATATGGCCCATCCAGGTTATCAAAATTTGTTTTCAGCAATTAAAAAGAATTATTTTTGGCCTAGGATGTGAAAATATATTGTAGACTATCTAGCTAAATGTTTATGGTGTTAGCGGGTTAAATTAGAACACCATCACCAGGCCAGTCTATTGTACCCACTCCCCATTCTTGAATGGAAATGGGACACAATTACATTGGAATTCATAACTGGACTACCTAGATCTAGAAGGAAAAACGATTCCATCACGGTAGTAGTATACAAATCAAGCAATTGCAAATTGTTGATATATTCATGAAGGAAAATTTTAAATTACATGGGTTACCCAAAGTAGTAATATCTGACAAAGATGTTAAATTCAACTTTGATTTTTGGAAATATTTATTTATAGGTTTGGGAACTCAGATTCAATTTAGAACTTCTTATTGTAGAAATTCTCATTGTAGATTAATCTGATTATGCAATGTACTAAAGCAAAATAATTAATCTACCTCTACTATCAAACTTGTGGAAGCTTAATGGATTTTGAGAAAGATCAAATAGAACACATATAACAGAGAACATGAATCAATCACACATGAAACACAGAAGAATACTCTGGGGAAAGCCTATTTAGCTCTCAGTACAATCCCTCACTGCTGCTCATAGACAGAATAGACAACACATACGCCTTCTCCGCTGTCCTCCAAGCCTCCTATTTCCTTGTGCAGTTTTCCCTGGGTCCTCCAGCTATAATTGTTATGGGGTAACATGCACAGGATGAAAACTACCCTCAAAATTCTTCTCGGGACTTCCGACAGACCATAAGGTTATCTGCAAAAGGTACCTATTACACACATGTTCATCTATCTGACATATATTGACAGGATATGGAGAAAGGATCACCTTTGGTTCTTTCTGGATTCGCTTGGGGATCTCTGTGTAGTAAGAAGAACTCCTCCTGACTGGCTCCAAGATGATTCTTGCAAAAAAGAATGAAGCAAACCAATCACAGCATATACTTATAACAATTAATATAAGAATCCATAACAAACATGTATAAATGTGTAACTTATCTACTCAACACAATAAGCATCGGAATGAACAAATAAATGCACAATATCACTGACACTTCGAGTAGTGGAACACAACTACAGTCCTATATTCAGAAGGGCGATTACAATGACCCTGTTGTATTAGCCTTTCTTATCCCTTCTTCCTCTCTCTCTCTCTCCTTATTTCAGCTAGCTCCTTCAAGAATATGACAATATCACAACAACACCATGTTCTATCCTTCTAAATGCTCTAACCCCTTTGCAATGGCCCTCTTGTTGCTTATATAGCAATCAAATTAGGGCTACCAAGATCCACCTGTAGCTCATTTGGGAAAAAACCATAAACCTACCTTTTTTACAAGCTTTTTCCCATTTTCGTTCATTCTCGGAATAGAATTTCTCCAAATATCTTGATTTTTGGAGTTTCCCTACTTTTCTTGCACAAATTTAGGGAAATAATATCTAGATATTTAATGGCAGTTTCGTTGGCATAACCACTTGAGCATCGCTAAAGTTCACTAACGCTTCCCCTGGTCTAACAACAGGAGTTGGAAGGTTGACTAACACTCCTTTATGCTTGTAAAAAAGCTTTATAAAGCAGGTAATCAGTGTAGAGAGAGCATTAGTGTGGATTCTAGGCCTGCAACTGTGGTCATTCTTTCAGTCATCTTGTATTTCTCCTCTGAGTTGATTAGGAGGTCAATTTGTCTTATAACAAATGCCCCCTAAGGTATGAGATTAAAGGCAGAGACAATGGCCGAAATACTTTATGAAAATATTGTAGTTTCCCGTCAAAATCTTTGTAGAGAGAGAGAGAGAGAGAAGTTTCGAGTGACAATGAAAACCTATTACAAAAAAAGTACATATATATGAACTACTAAAATAATGTCCTGAGTGGGGCATTCCCATGCTCAGTAGCTATGTCAGAGTAACTTTCTCCTTAGAGATATAACAATGCTGGCCATCAATATGGCACAGGGAGGATCCAGTGTCATAATATATTATCCTGAAATGGTTGTCTTCAAAGAACAATATCGCAGCTTGGGAGAGGAAACAAGGCTGAATGATGCAAGCCTCTACCCAAGGTCTTGACTCCTACTTCACCGAACAGTATAGATCAGTACATGTGATAAAATGAGTTGACATCGAACATGCACGAAATCATCTGATTACCAGCCAATAATGGAGACTGTTAACAGATGCGAGGGAGGCCATCGAAAATGGTGATGGTATCCAAGATGCATAGTGCAAACTAGTGAGTGTGAAATATTTTTTGTCATCGAACACTCATAGAATCTCTTAACCAGGAGCCAATGATGAAAACCCGTGATTAAGCACAAGGTAACCTGCCACTAATGTCTGCAAGCACCAAGGCACTAAATGTGTTTCTGGGTTATCTTCCTAGATAGAGTGTTGAAGTCAATAGGAAGGAACCTGTCGAAAGGTAGGCAATGACATGTCCTACATCAGTCGACACAAAATCGAACAAGGATGATTTTGTTTTCTGAAGAATATTTTAAGCTTTTGTGTCTAAACAATGTAGGGCATGATGAAAGGATATGTAGTGTTAGTTGATCGAGGAAACAAGTAGGGACCCTTGAACAATAGAAGGCACAACAACAGTTTTAACTAGACAACACTAGACTCATGAACACTACATACTATTTAAGATACGGAGATGCAATTGCATCAGGGTATATAGGCTAAAAACTCATAGGTTGTTAGGGTTCATATTGAGAGGCTATCAAAATGATGATTTATTTGAGGGAGTGCCATGTTCAAGGGAACTTTTGCGGCCAAACCACGCTTTAGAATATGGTTGTATTTCCACTTTCCCTGTTTTATTTTTAATGAGTCCAGACGGGTAAACTCATCGATCTTTTCATGTTTAGAGAGTTTGAAAAGGATCGCAAAAATAATGACTCTTTTCCCTAACTGATTAGTTTAATGAGTCCATACAGGAAAACTTGTCGATTTTTTCATCTTTTAAGAGTCTGAAAAGTATCGTGAAAAGAATGACTCTATATCTTGTTTGTGTATTTAAAGAGTCCAAACTAGACAACTCGGTGATATTTTCATATTTAGAGAGTCTTAAAAGATCATAAAGAGAGACTCCATGTTGGTCCCTTTGTCATAGTTGTTAAACGAGTACGACAAAAGGTTAATAGTATACCGTTATCAATTACTTTTCTATATTTAATATACTAGACCTGAATAAAGAGAAACCTTTTTCCAATAGATGTCGACCTCATTTTGTTGCAAGTACGAGGTAGTGGACTAAACCCGTGTTTTGTCGTGACATTTTAATGAGCTCAGTAACAAAAACTCGGGATTTTTCATTTTTTAACAAGCTTGAAAAATGTACCTGAAAGAATGCTTGAGTCATCTTTATCATGTTTAACGAGCAACAAGACACAGCTCGGGATTTTTTTAGTTTAAAGAGTGAGATAAAAGTGCCTAAAAGGGACACTCTGTTGGTCTTTTTTAGTTTATGAGCTAGAACAAGATCAAAAAAGAGGTGCTCAGAGCATTTTTTGCATATATTTAACGAGTGCAAATGATGAAAAGCTTGGGGATGTTTGTATTGTTTAAAGAGCGATAAAATATCCCAAAAAAGTACTTTACGAGTTGTGGTATGGATGTTTCACGAGTCCTACTACAAAAACTCGGAGATGTTTATATTTTTAAAGAGTGATAAAATGTCTCCAAAAGTGCTCTATTTATCATTGCATAGTTTTAACGAGCGCAAGGACAAAAGCTCAAGGATGTTTATATCTTTTAAAGAGCAATAAAATATCCCTAACAATGCTCTATCGATCTTTGTAGTAGTTTAACAAGCCCAAAGAATAAGACTCGAGGTTTTCTGATTAACGAGCAAGAAAAATACCATAAAAAGAATGCTTGAGCTTTCTCGATCTCATGCTTGACATTAGCAGGGTCTATGCCATGCATTTCCTCATAAGAACAAGGAAAAACATCACAAAAGTCCCTAAATGGGTAGGTGAAGCTCACAATTTCCTCAGGATTGTGATTGGCTCCACTCTGTATGTTTTCCACGATGCTTGTCATGACAGAAATATCAAGGAGAAATGTTTGTGAAATATTGCCCTTGTTTCCTTCCGAGTCCAAAAGTTGGATAGTCGTATACGGTGAGGAAACAATTTCATGTGCATCAGGTGATAGGATTTGAAGAGGCATCACGTCTGAATCAGATATCGAAACATGATGGTGCGAATCCTCCCAAGGTTGCTCTTCTAACCTCGTCATCTCTCTAATAGCTGCATCCATATGTAGGACTTAATTGAGTGGATCGAAAGAAGGAGTGGTTATGGGAGGGGTGATGGTACCGTTGGCCAAAACCAAAGTGACAGGAGATTCATATGCAAATTGAATGGCTTGGTAGGCTAATTCAGCTGGTGACAGTGGCATTTTCTCTTTGTATGTGTCAATGTATGAAGGAGCCCGTAGGATCCATGGATTGGTCTATTCATGAGGAATAGATGAAAGCATGTTGAACATCTGTGGAACCTTGGGCAACTGAAGAGGGAAACAACCCATGAGGGAAGAAGCCTTCAATAGACTAGTACTGATACTGACGTAAGAGTCAGTTCCACCTCCTACTAGGGGTACAAAGCTACTTGGTAATGGTGAATAATCGAGGGTGTAGAAAGAAAACTGATCTACTAAAATAACCTTTCCATCCAATGGAAATTGGATGATACGAAAGACAGTAGATATGACAGCCATCATGGCATATGTCCAACTATGACCTAGCAAGAGATTATAGTCAAGTTTTTCGTCTATGACTTCTACATCCACTGTTACTATTTTCCCAGCCAAAGTGATGGGAAAACTAGCTAAGTATCCTTTTGGGACAAAGGTATGGCTGTTGAAAGATTTAAGGGAGTTCGACGTCGGGGATAGGGTTAGGGAACCTAGGGTGAGCCAACATGAAGCCGACATGATGCAGGTTGAAGCACCTTCATCGATGACAGTTCAATGTATACCTTTACCTTTTGAAGTTATATGCACCTAAAATGCAAGCTGGTGGGAAAGGGGAGGTTTACACTTGTCCATGTCAAAAGTACCAAGCGTGGAATCCATAGGGTCAATACCTCCGATAGCCAAAAGCAAAGCTTTCCATTGGCTAGGGCATGTTTGTAATACTTCGAGCGCTAACATGGCCAATGGCGCTTGTGCCAAATCCTCTATGATTTTGTAGCGTTGGGTGGCATGTGCACATTTGTTTTGTGTTGTGCGTCGAAGTGCCCCCTTGGGGGGTCAGATTACAAAGAACTCAACTAGCCTTTTGATTCACAAATCATTGGCGGTGATGGATTTTGACTTGCGGATGGTTCTGCTATCGAAGCAAAAGGAGCTTCATAAGATTTGGCTCTTGTGGTGAGATCTATCATTCCAAATGTGTAAACGATAGAACTCCCTTCACCAGCTAAAGGGTGTTGCAAACCGTCGTTTCTCCCTGACGTGGGTTGTCATTGGTTGGCAATGAGATTTTTCTACTATTGATTAGGAAAAGGATTTGTAAGGACAGCAGGTTCCTCACAAGAATCTTTCTTGGTAAGGTAATCCATGCATTCTTGAAGACGTGTACAATGCCAAGTTACGTGATCTTCAAGACAAAGTTTGCATGAATAGTTGGTGCCTTTATCCTTTTCTGTATCAGTAGGCGCAACGGCCTTCTGTTTCGGGTTGGGCTGCTTACAAGGTTTCTCCTCAGAAGGAGCGGTCTTGTTCTGTTTCTTCTTGTTCTTGCTACTAGATTTTTATGTAGACTACACAGAGTTAATCATAGTAGCAGGAAGAGCAATCATTTTGTTAGAGGGGTCCATTTCCAACTTGGCAATGGACCCACTGAGTTGTTTTACAGTGCTCCTGGAGGTTGTGCCTATGATCCCGTCGACATGCACTCTAGGGCGCTGAGTGGTGGGAGGATTGGGGTTACTGAGAGAATAGGGGATAATGTCGTAGAGAGTGCCAGATTATGAATAGATCAAATCTAAATGCTAGGCATGACGTATGGATTGGTCCTCTGTGACTGCACCACATAGAGCGACATCTCTAGTGATTTGTGGGAGAAGCGACTTACAAAACCAGTCTGTTAAGAAAAAATCAGGGATGGGAACTTTGACTAACCTCTGCCTATGTCTCCATTCATGGATATGATCAGAGATGTGGGTGGTGGTATCCTGATGAACCGAAGGAGCTCCATCCTTGTCTCATAATGGATAGGTAACTAAAAGTGCTTTAGGAACTCCATCGCTAAAGTGTCAAAGTTATTCACTGACGCACGTGGTAACTCAATATACCACTTTGCAACATTGCTAGTGAGGGTGCAACAAAAAGATGTAACTAGACATTGTCATCCACCATAGAGTTAGAAACACACCATAGATGGTAGGTGGTGACGTGAGCGCCTGGATCCTCCCCTTGTTTTCCATCGAACTTATGAATGTCCGTCAGTATTTTATGCGGGATCGGTGGCCATTGTAGGTTATGGTAGATGGGGTCGTTAGTCAACTTATATAAGTTTGGGATATCCAATGTTGCCAAAAAAGGCAAATTATTGGGTGCCACCAACTCAAACCATCGTGATGACGAATGACCTGAGGAGCTCTATGCTCTGCCCATCGTTTGGTTCCCCATATTGTACATGGGCTGCATGGTGTGGCAGTTGCTTTGTGGTATGGTGTTGTAAAGTGGATTACCATGAGGATTTTGATACTGGGGTATGAAGTTGCCCCTAGTATAAGTAGTGCCCCCTTGACTCATCTGAGTTTGTAAATAGGGTACCCCCATGGATTGGGTCGGGATCCCTTGTGGATTCCCAACCAACACTAAACTAAACATATGGCTTTGATTGATAGAGGGAAAACTCATGTCAATCAGCGACTTTCCATGCATGCCTGAGAATGGCGGGGGGGTAGTGAGATTTCCAGCTGACATGTGCATATTGGGAACCACCCCAGATTTTTGAACCTGAGGGTTATAACTGTACATTGGCGGCCGACATTGATTTTGGTAAATTGGGACTGTGCTCATAGTGCCGCATTGAGTGTTATATGGAGCAATATATGTGGCACTAGTCGAAGGTATGCTTTGGCGCACCATAGGAGTGGAACCTGGCATCTACTGGGTTTCGCTGATAGAGGGTATTATGTGAGTTGTAATACCTGGGACAAACGGGATTGTGGGGTTCCACATTGTCGGTGTTGTGATGACCATTGACTTGGGAAGTGGTAGAGGACTCACAGTGTCTCTATAATTCCACAACCCTTGTGGCACCGACTGGATAGATGGAAAAGTTCCACCTACTGAAGAAGAAATTACTAGTCTGTGGGAGTAACTACAGGGTCTGATAGATTTGTAAAAAGAGTGTTAAAATGAGGAAGAAATCCTTCCGTAAAGAAATACTTTGGAAATTCAGAATCGTTGGTTGTCCACATAGACCCCATGTGCGATTTAGGAGACTGATTCCTCGAAGATGAGGAATCCGAGTCAGTGGATCTCGGCAGATCCTCCACAGTGAGTGGAGGAAGTGCTAACAATCGTCTAGATTGATGGTGAGGGCCAGATGTAGCCACAATGACTGGTAAATTTTATCAAATAAATTTTAAGGTGATATTCTTTAAGTCTAAAAAACGATAGCACTTAGGTGCCTAAAAAGAAAAAATACACTAAAATTGACAATCAACAAACAAAGTGAAATTACCTTGTCAGATAAAAACTGATTACTCGAGATGAAACCCAGTCTCTCAATGAGTAACAGAGAAGGATGGCCAAATGTACGGTTATAGTTACTTGTGAGCTTCACCTGAACCTCAGATTAAGGGGCCAAGCACTCTCGTCAAGATGAGCACCCTCCTAAAAAATGAAGACAAAGTAGGTCTATCTGTTTGACGTACTAGGACAGCCTGTCCCAGCCACCTTAGGTAAGTACCTAGAAGTATTGGCCACTAGAGATACCTCAAATCACAGACATTACTAGGGGGGACATAGTCGTAGACAGCACATTGTGTGGGTAGGATACCTGAGTCCCCGACTCAGTTCTGAAATCCCCGAAGGGACCCCCGTTACACAGAATTCCCAAAGGAGTTGTAAAAGAAGGTACGCTAGCTTTAATTACAATCCGATGTTGTCAGTGTATAGAGAGCATTAGTGTGGATTCTAGGCCTGCAACTGTGGTCATTATTTCAGTCATCTTGTCTTTCTCCTCTGAATTGATTAGGAGGTCAATTTTTCCTATAACAGTAACCTGTGTGATTGTCATGTCACACGCTACTCTGATGTTTGTAGTAACTGCGCAATCCTCAAGGAATGGATTCCTTCTGCATGCAAGAGATTTCCTCATGGGAATATTCTTGCAACTGATAGTACATTGTCCCTGCCTTTAATCTCAACTGGGTCTTTGTTTGAAATGACATGCATGAGTTATTTATGAGAGAATATTTAGTTATCAGGAGAACACTAGTTGCATGCATGCATGCATTAACTGACTGAACTCACAATTAGTTCCTCAAATTGTTTGGAACTAATTTAACTAGACTTAACTCAGTTAATTGAGCTAGTTAATTACAAATCAAATACAACTCATCCTTATCTCCTTAATTAAGGGATAAATTCCTCAATCAAAGGGATAATTGTTGCATGCCTTCACAAAGACTTCATGTTTGAATTTCACCAACTAATTAACTCAATATGAGTTAATTAATTATTTTTTGAACAGCTAGTGAGACTAAATTCGAATTTTAATTCTCAATTTTAATTCAAGGACAAATTAAAATTGGAATATATCCTGAAATGCTATCCATAGCAATGCTACTTTTAGCATTTCTATTTTAAGCATTTCTTGTTGCTATTTTCAACACTTATCACCCGAAAATGGATGGGCAAACTGAATGAGTGAATCAATTTTTGGAAGACATGCTTCGAATGTATGCGATGCATCAACCTGCTAAATGGGAGGAATACCTCCACTTAGTAGAATTTTCCTATAATAACAACTACCATGAATCCCTCAAAATGAGTCCTTTTGAAGTACCATATGGGAAGAAGTGTTGAACTCCGACAAATTAGAGTAATCCCGATGGTAAATTAACTTTAGGACCTAACATGCTGATAGAAATGGGAAAAAGAGTAAAGAGAGTGTGCCAGAATGTCAAAGTTGCCCGAGATAGGCAGAAAGAGTACGCTGGTAAAAAATGAGCTATAGGAGGTTTGGAGTGGGGGATCATGTATATGTAACAATAAAGCCAAGGAAAAGCTCTTTAAAATGGGGGGGTGTATGAAGTTAGCCCCCTAATATTGTTGACCTTTCCAAATTTTGGAAAGAGTTGGGCTTGTAGCATATCAACTCGCCCTACCAGGTCACCTACAAATTCATAATCTCTTCCACGTGTCATTATTTAAAATATACATACATACATACATACATACATACATACATACATACATACATACATACATGCATGCATGCATGCATGCATGCATACATACATACATACATACATACATACATACATACATACATACATACATACATACATACATACATACATACATACATACATACTCATAATATATATATATATAATATATATAATATATATATATATATTATATATATATATGACCCAAACTTTTCAATAATTAACAAGACGTACAAGTAAGGAGGAAATGATAATATTTGTTACTTACTTTTTCTTTCCTTGCGTTAGTGTTATTATTTTCCTTTGCTTTTCCAATCATTGCAGTTAAATGATTTTTTTTTAATGATAAATGCAGGTAGAACCAGTCAGAGAATTCATGGACAAACCCCTGCATATTCTAGAACAAAGAGAAATAATGCTCCGGAGGCGAGATATCATCGATGTTAAAGTGCAATGGAAGCACTTTGGACCAAATGAAGCTACTTGGGAAGATGAAGGCTTTATATGACAAGCTTATCTAGCTTTGCTTCAACACTGGGAGAACGCCAATGATGGTGTTGCAAATAAGGGGTGGGAGTTGTAACACCCCTGATTACTTCAATTTTAATTTCCACCTTTTACAAACATTTTAATTGTTAAGAAAATACCTCTTATGAAGGTTAACCGATTATTTTGTTAGTTAAGAATATAAGTGAGTTAGAAATTACTTTGGATTTTTACTTAAAAGAAATGATTTAGGATTACCAGAATAGGTGTTATTTGAGGAAATCTGAGTGGGGCAAGAAGAGTTGCTAACTCCCAAGAAATAGTTGCAGGAAAAAGTTTGAGGAAAAACAATTACCCCATACTCCAAGGGACTTTATTTAAAGAAAGGATCCAAGGAAGAGGAGGGGGTTTGTGTTTTTCACTTTGCAAGGAAAAGAAGAATGGAGAATTGGGTTGAGGCTGTGCGCTTCCCAAGAGCTTAGTTCCCAATCTGGTAAAAACTAGTGGAAAATCTCATACTCTACAAGAATATACAGGTTGAGTCTAGGAAGACTTTGAGTCCCTAGATAAGCCCAACACAAAACTCTTGATTGTAACCACTATTTTTGGGAGTTGGGAGAGATCGAGGGGAGAATGGTGAACACACCATTCTCATTGGTAAGGAGGTGTGATCATTGCCCATAAGTCTCCTTAAATAAAATACAGATAAGTATTTTGAGCACTCATTACAATTTTGTTGAGTGATAATTTTAGATTTGTCAGATGTGGTATAGGGAGAGAACTGTCTAGGAATAATGTATGAGAACTCCTTATAATGAAATATAATCTATCTTCTACTATGTGTACATGGTTAATCCTTTTATGTGAAGGTCAATGATTATGCAATATTTTTTTATTCTACTGTGAATTTTTTTTATTATATAACCAAATTGAATCCATTACCTTCAATTCATGGCCATTACTGGAAACAACTAAACTAAACCTTGATAGTATTTTTAATAGACATTGTAATTATGAAATGCCTTAAATAAGATTAATGGGTTTAGAAAATGCATTCTTTACAACAAAGAATGAACAATTTTTAGTAGAATTCAATCAATTTACAATAGTATAATGTAAACGTAATAATGACTTCTTATAGGAGGAAGGATAACTAAACTTTAATTGTTAAACGCTAAACACAAGCGATAATAGTAAATGTATAGTGTTAGAAAACAAGATAAGGGATCCTTGATGAAATGAATCAGTCAAACCAAACATAGTGAACCCTAAGAAACCATAAGAAAGAATCATAATGATAACATTGTCACACATTGAATATTTAGTCTATAAAAATGAAATCGAATAACCATAGGGTCATCCACTAAATTGCAAATGTGTTGCTTCATTATGAAAGACATAGAAACAGGGAATGACATTGAAATTGATGGTTCTAGATTCATCAAGGCAACTAACAGAATGCCTATGATTCTTAAACAAAAGTATAGACAGTATGCAAACCCTAGTTGTCAGGATGCCATAAATATAGAGCTACATTTCACTTACTAACCAATTTGGGAAAAATTATAAATTTAACGATTGAAACATTTAAAACTCATCTTAGTAAACCATTAAGGGCTTAGCAACATCAACACCATAATTGGAAACAAAATATGATTAAAAAAACCCTAGAGTGTAAACCACCATCACCCAGGTGTGTATATACGCATTAATACATAAGCTAGTTTAGCATTGGTCTCTCAGTGACCAGAACCAAAATCGATAGATAGAATACAAAAAATAGTGCAGTGTCGAGACCCATACATATCTCGTATCAACCCATAGGGTTATTGCAACCAACAACTAAGTGGAAAATATAAATTTATAGAATGGACCTTTCTAGGGTAGAATATCGTAATGGTAGCAATAAACCCTTAAGGGATTCAACCAGGAAAGTACCAAATTTCTCAACAATTAAAAAGAGATTTGGCCAACCTGTGTAGTGGTACGGAGATGGAGGTTGAAACACTGGAATTTTCGTTCTGGAGAGTCGCATGAGGACCCGAATTGTACCCTACAACAAGCTATTTATTCTTAGACAGTTTATACAAATCCATAGAAGATAAATAAATGTTAACCAATCTAGGATTTCTTTAGGAAAGAACCTACCTGAACCAACCACCTGCGATGGAGGGTTCTTATGTTAGGTAGAACTTCTCCAAGGGAACATTCAATAGGAATTCGAACCAAACCTGGAGAACCATCCAAATAGCAGAGGAGTTACTTGGATGGCGATGTGAGATACCTATGAGAAAAAATAAGCTAAAAAGTGGTGGCCATCACCATCTGTAGCAGCCAAACCGGGTTATGAAGGAGAAACGAAACCACACTACAAGGAGAATACCATTCACCTACAAAACTGTGCAAATAATGTTAGCTAAAATACTCTATTTTACCTGAGCATGACTATAACAATGGCTTGGTAAGAACTACAATGGAAGGGTGAAGAGCCAACCTCTCGGTAGAGGCAACAAAGAAAATGATAGAAAATGTCAAAAACCCAGTGGGTAAGTACGCTTATCCAAACTAACCAAATCCAAGTTGTTGATAATTCATCTCCCAGATCGATAGTGGCAGGACTTCCAAGTAGATCGTCGGGATCATGGAAAGGTTGAGGTTGGTATCTTGGGATCGAGAACCGTCCAAAAGAATAGGCATGGGTTAATCAAACTATAACCAGTGTAATTAAGAACCTAGCTTCCAAATGGTAAATAGATTTCAAGGAAAGATCTTAGTATAAAGATCTTTAACATTAAAGTGTGATGAGGAGGTAGGATTAGGCATGTAACCATTAATAACTCATTAAATTGAATAAATGATATAAATAATATATATATATACTGTGTTAATGTGGGTATATGTGTTACAAGGTATATCAAGGTAAAGAGAATAGGGCAGTTGATGCTCTTAGCAAGTGGATATAAGTGAATCACATAGTAACTATGAGCACCTATCGGATAGACTTACAAGATAGGATCCTGCAGGAAGGTTAGTAGGATGTCAAGTATATATAGATTGTGCACAGGTTGTAGCAGAGTACAAGTACAATTACAGGTAGTGGTACAAGCATAGGTAC
Source organism: Pinus taeda (assembly GCA_000404065.3). Classification (NCBI taxonomy): domain Eukaryota; kingdom Viridiplantae; phylum Streptophyta; class Pinopsida; order Pinales; family Pinaceae; genus Pinus; species Pinus taeda. The sequence continues at coordinate 52,279 of APFE030489455.1, forward strand.
AGGTGTAAGTGCACACGATGTGGAATATTGTCTCAAGGTATTTATTGGTTATATTTAGGAACATGATATATGTGTCAGATAGTAGTGAGATCAAGAAGATGATCTTGATGGAGTTTCATGTGAAACTATATTCAGGTCACCGAGGTTATCAGAGGAGACTGATAACATTAAAGAAATTCTATTATTGGTCGAATTTGAAGAGAGACGTAGCAGATTTTTTGGCTAGGTTCTTAGAATGTTATCAGGTGAGGGCAGAGTGTATGCATCCGAGTGGATTTCTACAGCCAATTGCGATCCCAGAATGGGAATGGGAGGTCGTTTCCATGGACTTTATGACATGTTTATCGAGGAAATTGAGACAACATGATTCCGTCATGGTAGTGGTGTATACGTTTACAAAGGTAGCACACTTCATTCCTGTGAAGTCTACATTCTCAACGAGTGATGTAGCACAGGTCTTCATCGGGGATATGGTCATATTTCATGGAGTTATGAAGAATATTGTGTCAGGCAGGGATGTGAAGTTCACTTCCTGTTTTGGAAGGACTTAATTGTAGGTTTGGGCATAAATTTGGCCTTCAGTACAACTCATCATTCGTAGACAGATGGACAGATAGAGAGGGTCAATAGGATAATGGAAGACATGTTGAGGATCTACATGATGCATTAACATAAAAAGTGGGAAGAGTATTTTCCACTAGTAGAGTTCGATTACAAAAATGGGTACCATGAATCGTTGAAGATGAGTCTGTTTGAGGCACTGTATGGGTTGATTTTCAATACTCCCATCAGTTGGAGTGATCCAGACCAGGGTGTTGATTAGACCAGACATGTCGGAGGAAATGGAACACAAGTAATCAAGAATAGTTTGAAAGAAGCACAGGATAGGTAGAAGATATATGCATATTAGAATAGGTTTTTTAAAGACTTCTAGGTTGGGGAATAGGTGTACTTTCACATTAAACCAAAGAAGATCTTGTTGTGGATTGGATCATGTGCCAAGTTGGCACCCTAGTTTTGTAAAGCTCCATGGGCAATATGTTTTTCTTACAACAACCTTGATGATTGTAGGTGTTGTTGAACACTGAAAACGGTGTTTCGCCAAGGGAGATGGTTTTGTAATATCCCTCGTGAAAATTACATCTAATAAAAGTTAATAAAGGAAAAATAATAACCACAGTTGATGGGACACTTATTCCAAGCTAAATTTTGGGGAAAAACTATAGTGATGGGGATCATGAGTGATTTATTAATAGCTAAGGAAATTGTAAAAGGAAATGGCTAAGACTTTGGAAAGGAAAAATGGCATTTTGTCACATTTATTTATGAAAATAATGGAAATTAGGAGAGAAAGGAGGTGAAAGGTCACAGGTTGCATGTGACGAGGAAAATGAAAGAAGATGACGGAAAATGAAGAAAATAGAGGCCTCATTAATGAAATGGCTTTTGAGAATTAGTTCACAGATGCTTTCAATTCACTTTTGGAGCTCTTTCTCTCTTCTCTCTCTCATACTTTGGGATACTTGGAATTTATTGGAGCACTCTTGGAGGAGTATGGCATACTTGGAGCTTTCAAACAAGAATGCAAAGGAAGAGAAGGAAAACGTAAGAGGGCATCAACATCAATAGCTATAGTGATATTTTCTTGCAGGTGACAAGTTTCACGTATGCTTTCCTCACTAGTTTTGGCATTCATGACATATGCATGTGGTTTATTGGTCATGGTTTCTCATTGACATGAAAGATTTCCTGAATTGACAGTGGATTTTCCTAGCCTTTCCATTTCTTGGATAGTGATGGTGTTGTGGGTTCATTTCTTTGTTTTTCTGGTCAGTTCTCATGTTTCCTTAGCTTGGGTTGAGTTACTAGTTCTTGGAAGCCCTGGTTGGACAAACGCTCTAGAAGCCCTGTAACAACTTGGGTTGAGTTACTAGTTCTGGAAGCCTTGGTTGGAAAAATGCTCTAGAAGCCCTTGGTGGGTTGAGTTACTAGTCCTGGAAGCCCTGGTTGGACAAACACTCTCAAAGCCTAACAACAATTGTTGGTTGAGTTACTAGTCCTGCAAGCCTTGGTTGGAATAAACCCTTTGAAGCCCTAGAAGGCTTGGATAAAGACCAATTTGATGATGGTTTTGTTATGTCCGACCATGAGGTGGAATTGTTGTTTGATGAGTTGAGGTGGTTGGCCCCTAGAAGCCTTGGATGGCTTTGGATTGATGTATTTTATGATATCCCACATTCACGCTTGGAATATGGCACAAGGATGATTGGTTGAAGAGAGATTTGGCTCAACCATGTCTACGGTAGGGTGGTTCGTGGAAGTCCCATAACTAGTTGGCCTTTTCATTATTAATATGAGGTTATTTCTCCTTGTTATTTCATCAGTATTATACTTGTTTATATGTGGATTATATGGTTGTTGTTTCCTTGGTATTTCTATTGCTATTATGTTGGTTATGAACATGTATTATGACAATAGCTATGTATGGATCTTATCATGTTTTTACTTGTAAATGAATGAGAAATGTATCTATAGTCTAATGGATGCAACTATAGCTAATGTGTTGAGGCATCAATGCTTCTTATCTTTTCTCAGATTAATATGAGACCCTTATGCTTAGTTCTGTTGTTTACACTTGAAGATTACATATTTGTGACATGTTTGACAAAATGCTTGTCATGGTTAGTAGGGGTCCAGTGAAGAGCTAGTTCAAGTAATTGCATTTGTATCATCATTCCATTGATATCTTTCTAAACTGAGGGTGTTAGTTAGTTCTGGGTAGTGGACTAGGATTTAGGCCTAAAAAAGTGGCTCAAACATCCGGGCTGCATGATCCAACCTTAAGCAAGAACGGAACAAACTATAGATATAACCATAAATATAGAGATGCAATAGAAATAACACTTCATTTTATTAATATCAAAATACTGAAATATGCTTACAAATAAAATGGGAATAAACTAGATCATGCGATGGTGGCTTATCTCTGAAAAGAGATGTGGTAGCTACATGCCTATGAATTATGTTACAATGAGGTTCAAGGGTCTATTTATTATTGAACAACAAGGGAAAATCCTGAACAACAAAAACCGTAACCCAAGGATATGTAACGCCAAGAGTTTATGTGCCCTGTTAGGGTTAGTTGGGTAGTCAACTTCTTAGCGTCATAACATGGTAATATTATCTATGTTTGGCATGTACGATACCTTCTTGGAAAGGTCTCTCCAAGTACTACAGGATTTGTGTTATGCCCTTGCTTACAGATTTGGGCCTTCTGCGGACCTAAAAAAAAACTCTTTTCGGGGTCAAAACTGCTCTGGAAGTTCACCACCCGAACAACTACTAAAAATAGTAAATGTTGAAATAAACAAGGAAACATATGAAACCAACTAGAGGTCTAGGTGCAATAGGTAAGTGGCCACCAATATCCACCTGGATTAGTGCAGGAATAACATTAAGTAGAAAAGTCCCTTATGTTGGCATACCATGTTGTGGGAGCATCCAGAGCCCTCTCGATGCATGCATGCCCATATCGAGGGAGTGTCGAGAGCCTCTTGATGCATGCATGACCATATCAAGGAAGCGTCCGAGAGTGTAGTGGTCTAAAAACTCAGTGGGACCCTCGTGCTCATTACTTGAGAGGTTGGGATGGCTCCTAAGAGTCTTGTTGCTGATGTGGAAGTTTTTTATGTTGTGTTTATGTCGGTTCGAGTTCCTTACGCTGACTTAGAAAGTCAAATCATATTGTCATAACTTCTCGTCACATGTTTACCTCGGTTGGCCTGTTACTTGGGTAGATGTGGGAGGAGGGTGGTATATCATTTATGAGTGGAAATGAAGATGTAGACTCTCTCAGAGCTGAAATTCTAAATCACTTAGTAGGTTCATGAAGTTGTCACTACCTTACATTAGTAAAGATGTTACAATGTCAAGGGCCCTCACCAACAAGAAATTCATTGTACACATTGGATAATTAGACTTAGATTTATTCTATGACTGAGGCTTTATGAGTTGATATATCGTGCACTTGAAATGTCAGCAAGCACTTGAAAACGAATTTGGGGACCATGCACTAATGGTCTAACTACATTTGTTACTCATGCCTCTCTTAACAAATTAGTGGACCAAATGGACCAAAGGTCCATGTATGATAATCCTCATGTGACTACACCAACTTCACTAAGTAAAAATGAAGATATTAAGAGAAAAAAAAAAAAGCATTTCGATTATAAACACACCTCAATAGCCAACTAAGGGTTACATTTGACACATTCACCCATCAACATGGATGACCATTCAATGCTAATTTGATGTAACCTTTAGTAAAAATCATTCTATGCAAGTAAAAACCTTTGACGCTAATGTCTGTCTAATTTATTAGTCAAAGATAGTATTAAATTTCATTCTTTCCATAAACTCGAGACCTAAAGCACACTTAAATAGTAACTTGAGATACCTTGCACTTCTATCCATCACTTTTCATTGATAGCAATGGCCTTTTTGACACATTTCCAATTACGTAACCACTATGAAACTAGAACAGAACCCTTCTGTCAGAGTACCTCCACACATTTCTAATCTCATTATGAATGGCGTTGAAGACTTAGACTATATCATAGATGATATTCTTGATCCATTTCTAGGTTCATGAAACCGTCACCACCTTACGTTGCCAACGATGATACAATGTCAAGGGCACTCACGTAGGAACAAGTCACTGTACGCACTTAATAATTAGACTTGGATTTATTCTCAGTCTGTGGCTGTATGAGTTTATATCTCATGCGCTTGAAATGTCAACAAACGCTTGAAAACCTACTTTGGGACCACGCGCTAACAATGTGACTGGTTCTGTTACTCAAGCATCTCTTGCGAAGTTAGTGGACCAAATGGAACAAACGTCCATGTATCATAATCCCCATGTTACTGTGCCAACTTCGCTGAGTGAAAATGAAGGTATGAATCTACCCCACGGTGACAAAAATGGTGGAGAGGAGTAAAGGAGCCGTAAGCGCTATTCTTCATCAATTCCATAAAATGTATGGTCACTTAAATACCACTGGTTGCTATAGAAGTTCATAAAAATCTTGAGTTACAGATCACGTGATAACAAAATGTTGATTGCTATTTTAATGGGTAAGAATATGGAAGGTTTAGCATATTCAATACAAAGTTCAGAGAAAGGTTTATGAATGTTGTTTGTTTATCTATGACACAATAATAATCCATGTAAATAGTTGTTTAATCGTTAAAAGTCATTTATAATTTAGAGATGACTAATGATAATGTTCGGCAGATGTTAGCATAATAAAGATTCAAGGAATATGAAAAAAATAAAAAATTATTAACCACTACTGTGAATAGATAGGTTTAGTTCAAGACAATTTTGAATAGGAATATGAAGTATTTTAAATAAAGCATGAACACGAATACGAAAGAGAAATCCTGATCAATCGCTGTTATTAGAAAAGGTTTAGGTCAACACAACTTGAATACGATTATGAAGACTCTGAACACAAAAATGAAAGATAAAGAGTGCATCGAACGCTATTATAAATGGATAGGTTGGGAAAGGTAAAAGTCTCCTGCATATGAAAAACAAAAACATTGTCAGGACACGCTGAATATCGATAAGCAGTTTTCTAAATAAAGACTTGAATGGTTTAGAATGATAAAGTCTTATCAATCATTATTATGAATTGGTAGTCTATGTCAAGCCCGGTAGAAAACCATATAAACGGCTATAGATAAAAGACTTTTGACACGCAAATAAACCCACAAGTTTCTAGTAAGGAAGTTAGATATCCTCATGAAATTTTATGAAGTTTCTAGTAAGGGAAGTTAAATATCTTTATGAAATTTTATCAAGCACACACTACTAGCACATGATAGTTATTAAAGAAACATCTTTATCCAAAGGCCTTTGTTATACTTGTAATGCGAACGAAACCATGTTTTCTGATTTGCAGGTTTCCACGCTGACTTGAAGGGATTTATATCAAAAGACAAAGAAATTATGGAAGGATTTGATAACATCGTATTGTAATGACTATCAAAAAGGCATTTGTATCCAAGCAATCCTTCGAATATTGAAATGGGAGACAAAGACTACTTGGTCTAATATGCACGCCTCAACGTTTACCGGAAAGGGATCTATGTATAAGGACTTTAAAGACGGCCTTCCCTCTGTATGTGAATTAAACCATCAAATTCGCCATGTCGTAGTCAAAGTATAGAATCTTATTTTTTTCGCTAAATTTCAAATAATGCGAGTGTTATAGAATGTAGAAAAAACATTGGTAAAATTTTCACATTGAGACAAACTTTGTCACAATGTGACGTTGGACCGTGCTTTTCCATGGTTGATTTTCATATTGAGACAATCTTTGCCACAATGTGGCGTTGGACCATTGTTAATCAGGGTACACCATCGATGACCATGGTTGTCACAATGTGACATTTGATTAAGAGATAATGTCTATCAAAATGTTACCATGGTTGTCTATGGTTGACCATGATTGACTATCGCTGACCTTGATTGATTTTCGTATTGACACAATATTTGTCACAATGTGATGTTAGACCATGGTTGTCTATGGGTGAACATGATTGACTATAGTTGACCTTGATTGATTTTTGTATTGACACAATATTTGTCACAATGTGACGTTAGACCATGGTTGATTTTCATATTGAGAAAATCCTATGATAAACCCTAAGAAAAATACTATAAAACAAGGTATATAAACCCTATAATAAATATTATAGATAGTAAAATAAACATGGTTGACCATGCTTGATCATGGTTGATTTTCATAATTTTTTGAAAAACTAGAAAGAAAATAAATGTATTAAATTAACCAGCAACTCACAGGTGAGCAAGCTACACTTGGAGGCTGCATAAAATAGAGTATACACTCTCATATTCAATTAATCAAAGATGAGACAATAAATACATATCAAAAAAATAGGGAGGTGAGAACCAACTTCTACAACCTAAGAGCTAATCCTAACTTAAGGACTTACGTTACAACCATGTAACTAAAAATAGGGAGGTGAGAACCAACTTCTACAACCTAAGAGCTAATCCTAACTTAAGGATTTACGTTACAACCATGTAACCATTTATCCATTAATACAATATAATATTAATTATTTTCAACTCTCCCCCTTAATGGAGAAATGATTATCCTGAAGTCCTAACATCCCCCTAAACAATTCAAACTTCACTTTCCTAAGAGGCTTTGTGAAAATATAAGCCATGTTGTCACATGTTTTACACTATTTAGTAAAAATTTCTTTGACTGGACTTTTTCCTTTACAAAGTGGAACTGAGTATCTATGTGTTTCATGTTCTTATGAAACAAAGGGTTGTTTTCAAGGTTAATGGAACTCTGGTTGTCACAATTGATGATGGTCGCTTCTTTCTTCTCTTCTCCTGCATCATGGAGAAGCCTCCTCAACTAGATAGATTCACATGTCATTGCACTTATTGCTTGGTACTCGACTTCAACTCAAGATATAAACACATTTATCTGCTTTTTACTGTTCCATGCTATGACTCCAAATCCAATATTGAATGCATAACCCATGATAGATCATTGATCATCCAGGTTGCTTGTGCAATTAGAGTCTGAAAAACCTGCTAATGTAACATCAAATGTATCAGTGTACAAAATACCATAATCACAAGTACCATGAATATACCTCAGTACACCTTTTGCCACTACCCAATGATTTTCAAGAGGTTTAGACATAAATTGGCTCAACACACTAACAGAGTATGCTAAGTCTGGTCTAGTTGTAGTCAAATATATGAGACTACCAACTAGTTTCCTATACAAAGTATCTTCCACCTCCTTAGAGCCATTGTCTCTGCACAATTTTAGGTTCTGCTGCAAAGGTAATCACCTTGTCTTACACTGTTCCATTATGAACTTTTTGAAAACTCCTCTAACATACTTCCCTTGAGTAAGGAAATTTTGCCGAGAGTCTCTCCACACTTCTAGACCTAGACAGTAATGTAAACTTCCTAGGTCTTTCAAATAAAAAACCTATGACATATGCAATTTGATTTCTTTGATTAATGCATATGCATTACCTGTTATAATAATGTCATCCACATACAATGAAATCAAAATTTATTGCCCCTATTCATCATACATGGTATATAGATTTGGGTCATTTTTACTCCAGTGAAAAGCATCTTGTAAGAAAAATGAATCAATCTTCTCGTACCAAGACTTGGGTGCCTATTTTAAACCATAAAGGGCCTTTTTCAATCTACAAACTAAATTTTCCTACCCTTGCTTAACAAACCCTTCTAGCTGCATTAAATAAACCTCTTCTTTTAAATCACCATTTAAAAATGTAGACTCAACATCTAATTGGGGTGTAGCTTCCACTGATCTTTTGTAGCTACAACAATTGATATTATAATAGTATTCAGTTTGGCTACAGGAGGAAAGGTTTCTTCATAGTTAATTCCTTCTTTCTGTGAATAACCCTTTGCTACCAATCTAGTTTTAAACTTTTATATACTCCCATTATATTAAATTTAAATTTATAAATCCATTTGTAATTTATGGGTATTTTTCCTTCAGGAAATTCAACTAGTTCCCAAGTATTCTTTCTAATTATAGATTCAAATCCTTCATTCATTTCGGCCCTCCACTCATGAGATTGACTATCTGTTGTGCTGTAGAACAACCCCCCCATTTCTAAAAAAATCTTTTACAAAGAAACCTTTAGATAGAAATGGGTCTCTTTTAATAAACTTAGTGAAATTTGTGATTTAATAAACCCACATGCCTAGCATTAATCATATCATACAGGAAAACCTTTATCAAAAGGATCAATATAGTTGAACCATTATATGAAACCTCTTGAAGAAAATATAAATGATTCCTTTGGAAAATCATCATAAATAATTCTCCTTTGCGATAAAGCGATCGAAGATTTCATATTGCAATGATAAAGGAATGCACTTAAAAGGTCCTCATCAAACTCTCTGATCTGATAAACGTAATCACAATCGGTAGTCGGAGGTATCATATGAGAAAGAGCCAAAGCACTAGCTGATTCCCCGATTGTGATTTATAAATAAGGCACGCATTTCAAGGATACATTGTTAAGAGATATGGTTTGCATAAATAAGTCTTTTAAAATGATAAATCAAACCAAGTCGCTGAAAAATATACCCCCGCCTTATTATAATTTTACTTTATCGCAATCGGAGTTATCAAAGCTTTCACATTAAACTTTACCTGTTGAATCCCCCAATTGCGATTATATAAAGAAAGGCGTGCATTTCAAATAAACTTCGTTAAAAGGTATTATTTGTGAATATAAAAGCAATGAATCCCAAATGTTTGTTGAACATATTTTTCCTTATTATATTCTCCTTTATCGTGATCGAAGCTATTAGTCTCAAGTGCTGAAGTCCTACCCTAGTGAAACTCCCAATTGCAATTTACGATTTATCACTCATCATTGATTGGGGAAATCCGATGACACACTTGAAATAATCATTCAACATATGGTCAATGAGATGGGTAATTGTGACATTTATTCACTATGATTTGCGACTATAACAGTTATTAATTTCACAGTTAAGAGTGAATCGTTTGAGGATTTCACTCGTGGTGATTCTTAATTGCATCTGGTTTATCATATGCGAATTGCCTTGACTCTTTTCATTTTCGTATTAGCTTTCAGCGGCAATATCTCTCTGTTACGTTTTCCATCGTCTGTGCAGATCTTATTTGAACTCATGAATCCAGAAAAGATGGGAAATAAATCAAAGAAAGCCAAGGCCCTTGCCGTTGTTAGAGAACCAGAGCCGAATAAGAAAGGATTGATATCACATACAACATGCCTCGGTCTAGGAAAAACAAGCTGGGAAAGTATCTATAATTTAATAGAAGTAAAAGAGCCTGAAGAACTAGAAGAGGAAGCTACAACTGATTCCACAAGAAAATCAGAAGGAACTCTGAAAGATTTGGCATGTTCATACCTATACAGAATAGCAGCACGAGCCAAAGTTTTGCCATATACTAATGTGGTTAGATCGTTTGTTGAAAAAATTCCAACCACAAATTGAATATTTTCCACAGTCGATGGAAAAATATTCAGGTCATTTAAACCAGAGGATCTTAGGAAAATGTACCATCTACCTCAGTTGGAAAAGTGCTATAACAAAGCATTTCTAGAGGCATTCGAAAAATAAAATGATATGGAGTCAGACCCGATCAGACATTGGAGGCATTTCCTGAATAAACATAAGCACAAGTCATTGGGTATGTATGCTATTAATTCATTAGCCTCTCCTTATTGCTATGTTGGCACTATGATGTGTAGACTGTGGGGAGTCCACGATTTTGTGAAGTTCTCTATAGACATGGTCCCATTAATGGAAGCTGCAATTCATGGTTATGTTATGGATTGGGTAAATATTCTCTCTGATAGAATAGCCACCAAAATACTGGAATATAGAAGAAAGAGGTTTGCAACTTCCCAGGTAATTCCTCCTTTTTACTACAGTGCATATATTCTTGACATCATTTGTATTAATTTTGAATACCTCATTCTCATATGGAAATGGACTTCCCAAGATCCCAATCCTATTCATATCTATCACAAAGAGCTATGGAAGGCCCATCATAAGAATCATTTGTATAGAATTTGTAATGGTTTTGTTCTGCCTGTATATTATTATATATTCAATAAGCCTACCCCTAGGATATCTGAGGAAGTAGCAATTGACCTAACAACAATGGGAAGTTTGTTAGGGGAAGAGAAATTCACCTATGTAAGGCTTTTTGATAGCCTCACTAATCCTCATGTTCTTCCTCTGTACGTCCCCGATAAACTATTGGCCCAGGAGTTAGCATATCAGATAACAGTTGCGGGAATGTCAAAGACCCTTAGGGATTCCAAGAAACACATGTGGCCTACATTTCCCCTTTGGTGTGGTGCTTTTACCTTGCATGATTATAAACATGCAAAAGAAGAGACCGAGAAAATTTAGATGTTAAATCTCGCAACTATTCCAAAGAGGAAGTATGACCCTAAAAAGGTTGTCTATAATGTTACTTCTCAGGCTAAACTCACCAGATTTGATCATGAAGAGGATATCCTTGATGAATTGTTCTCTTCAGCATAACTGCTTTTCTAGGTTAAAGGATTGGCTAAGATTAAATTTGGAACATAGGGATTAGAAAAATTCAATAAATTCAAGGCCCAGAGATTGAAAACACTTCCTTTGGATTTGTTAGCTACAACCCCAAGAGTTTAGCCACGAGGCCAGAGTGAACAGAAAATTGTTGAGAATACTCCTAAAGTAGAAAATATTCCTAAAAAGGACAAGACACAAAAATAGGAGTAGAGGCAAGAGACAGGTAGCCAACCCCTTGATTCAGACATCGATGTTGATCCTATAGTAATCAAGGAATGAAAACAATTTGATTCTATCATTAGTAATACCGAGAGTATCCAATGATTCACTACACCAGATGTGTCCACGGCACAAAAATCAGTAGTCAACATAGTTTTTATTGAATGAACAAGTGACCCACCCAAGATTCATAAGGACCTAGAAATAATCCCTGAAAATCCCTCCGGTGAGATTGTTTTGCATGTAGAAGAGATACCACCACTGGATGTATTCTACAGCCATAACCATAGGGTTGTAGTCAAAAGGAAAAGGAAAAAGAGGAAAATTGATCACTCTCCTCTTTCGAATCCCCAAATGGAAATGATGAATGTGGTATGGAGGGAAGAAGTAAATCCTTCCGAAGATCTAACCAAACTTTCTTAGTATGTCAGAGCGTATACAACGACAACAAAGGATAAGGCATCGGAGGTTAGGAATTTATTGAAAGAAAAGGACCAAGCAATCAGTCTACTAGAGGCACAGTCGCAGGAAAAACAACAGAAGATAGAATAGTTGGAATAGTAGTTAGCAGCACAGAAACAACTTAATGAGCAGTTGAATGAGCAATTGGCCAATGAAAAGCAAAGAATTGATGAGCAAGCTATTCATAAGCAGCAGGAGTTGTCTCAAGCATTGAGCCAGTTAGAACTATTAAATGAACAGGTGAGTAAATCAAAAGAAGAGCAAATTGCTCAGATGACGATTTAGATAGAGCGATTCAAGGAATATCCCCAAGTAGGAAAATTTAGAACCGACGCCCTAGAAATTACTAGGGCATTGTCTCGGCAGTTGAACCTATTATGTTACAATATTTCATTTGCAATTCCTTTGTGTGATATCTCATCATCCATGATTGAAAAATCAGTGGATACGAGACTGGAGTTGGAAAAAACAGATGAGAAATTAACAAATTTTCTGTCTTGGAAAGATTCGGAAGAGGGAAAAGCTTCTAATCTACCACAAATCCAGGAATCGCATAAAGAAATTATGTTTACCAAATGGGAGTCTCAGCTTATGAAGGCCAAGAGATCAACATCGAGATGTAGATCAACAACAAGTAACCTGGTTGAATTAATCAACAACACTCTATGTTTATCAAATTTAATAACAGAATGTTCTGCACATAAACTCTCACCAGTAAAATCATTAGAACAATAGTGGAAATAGGAGCTTAAGCTCAGGGAAAGAACTGATCGTAGGCATTCATAGCTTAACATGGGAAACCTTTTGGTTTTTCCTTGTGAAACCACATAGTTAGCGAACAACGATGAAATGTCTCACTGATGCGATGAGCCACATGATCCCCAAACTTATTGGTGCCACATACATAGCTCAGTTACACTCACGTATGAGTCATCCACCATAACTCCAGTTGAAGCTTGCCATTTGTCAGCTCCGATCACAAGATGATCAGCCAATACAATAAGTCATTTTCGACAGACTGCAACACTGCTATTTTGGGATGAGTCCCACATTTTTATGTTTCGGTTATACCAAAGCATAGCATATTTTCTTTCATATTTTGTTAGTTTTTGTAGTATTTATAGACCCTTTCGTGTTTTGGAAAAGGGTCCTCAATTTTTTGTATTAAGACTTGAATCGAAAGTTGCATTACTGTGCTTCCGATATATTTATTTTTATAAAAGACTGGACCAAAATTCTGAGTTTTGATAAAGAAGGCTTTTATGTGATATGCACTATTGCTTCCTATGAAATTTTTCTCAAATTAAAAGGTAGGATTTGAATGTGATTCATATCGGAGGAGACCCAAATGAATACGGTACTACTATCTACATTTTTGCTTTATGTTTCTATGTGAATTAGCATTTACCTACTTTGATATTATTGATATATGTATATGTTTCTATAGAAATTATTTAACTTATCACTTTTGAATGTTTCTGAGTTGTCATCTTTCATAGATATATGTGTCAGTGATATATAACAATCAGTGTGATAATGTTTTAGTTATTACTTTGTTCAATTACTTGAACAAAGTAATTATCATATGAATGAATATTTTTATTTATGAGTAAGTCATCTTCATGTTTCCTTGTCAACACGAACAATCAAGAATCACACTAAGAGAAAGAATTCCCAGGATCGATTAGTTACTTTTCTATTTTTTGCATTTTAGAATAGAGCACTTATCACTCCTGTTAGATACTATAAGCCAATCACCCAGCCAACACATATACCATTGGGAAACTAGTCCCACTATATTCAGTTGGAGCCACCACACCAAACGGAAAAGAAGTTGCTTTAAGATCCGAACCGGGTGGTTTTCCCCAATGTTGATGCAGCGATTTTTGAGGCATCAAAATTTTTGGTGCTAGAAGGAGGCCTGAACTATGAATGGTGAGCAAATCCAAACCTATAGTCCATTGAGAGAGTAAATCTCCCTCCATATCATTTTTGACTTCTCCTTCACATTCTCAATCCCCAATTACTAAGAAAGAAGTTGAGAAAACAACATTCACTGCTGAAACCCAAAACATTTCAGATAAATCTACTCTTGAACCTCCTGAAGTTTAGTCTTGAATCCATAAATGTCAAGGATTCTCAATATCACCACAGAAATCTGATTTATCTTAAGGCAGTGTGACTTCACAATACAAACCTTCCCATCCTCTTACCAGATTGCAGAGTGAAAAAGTTGGTATTGAACCAACATTATTTCCTTTGCCCAAAATAAAAAGAGCAAGGAAAACACCTGAGGTGTCTAAAACTGAGACTCTTTCATGATCATCATTCATTTCATCAAGTCCATTGCAAAGTCAACCATCCACTCCTCCACCCCCTATTGTTGTCCAACAAGGTACTGGGACTTCAACATCATCTTCCCAAACACTAGTGCCTTCACCTGTGCTTTCCTCCATTGGTAGCTTGATAATGGCATAGAGGCCATCGAACAATCCAGGCATAGTCACAATGCCTGCAACTTTAAATCCATTTCCAGCTCATCCTGAGAAGTGGCTACCAAAGTTTAATCCAGATATAGTTATACTGGCATATGAACACATAAACAACTTTATGCTGTCTATCAATTTAAAGGGAGTTACTGAAGAAGACATCATTGTTAGGATTTTTCCATATACCTTACAAGAAGCAGCTGGATCTTGGTACTTTTCATTACCATCAGGATCCATTACTAGTTGGAATATTTTCCAAGAGGAGTTCTTGACTAAATTTGGTGATGACAGGTCTATAGCAATGATAATCAATGATCTTTCAAATTTGAAAATGGAATTTAGAGAACCTATAAAGGATTTCAATTCACGATTTAACAAGATCTTAAATAAGATTCCTACTGCCTTTAAACCTAGTGAAGAGGCTTGAAGTGAATGGTACATATCGGCCTTACCTTCAAACATAGCAATCTTCTTTGACAGAGCTCCAAAGCCTACTTTAGCAGAGAATCTGAAAGAGGAAATCGTTGTGGAAAAACGTATCATCGCCTTAGAAAAGAAATCTGCCCTTGAAGAATGAAAATCCAAAAAAGTTACGTTTAAGGATGATTCAAAGAAGAAGGAGGCTCAAGATCCTTATGATATGGAAGGTCTCCAAAAGGTTCTAAAAACTATGTCAAATGAAATGGTAGAAATCAAGAAAAAAGTAGTTGAGACGTCAACTAAGAAGCCATTTAGAAACTTCAAAAGAGCTAAAACAAAACCACCTAATGCTATATCTAATGTGGAATCGGATCTAGACAATGATGAGGAGGAAGATACTATCTTATCATTAGAAGAAACTGAGGAAGAAGAGATTGGTGAATTTCATGGTAAGTGGGACTTCATTTGCCAAATTCCGATACTAAAAATGAATAGGAAGCATTCCCAGTAAGTACAAGAAGTAAAGGAACCACTGAACCTATCCAACCTACTTCAAAGAAGAAAAATATGAGTCCTACTAGTAAAGATAAGGTTCCCACAAGGATGTCTACAGCAATACCTACTCAAAATCAGTCAACATCTACAGATCCTCCCTCATCATCTAAAACATTGGTAGTCTCGGACTCTATGGATTATAATATCATAGAAGACATGAAGAAGACTAGGGAAAATATTTATTTATTTGAGCTTAGTAAGCTCAAACATCAACAAAAACTAATACTTAAAGAAGTAAATTTTATGCCTTCTTCCCCTCTTCCAGACATTGTACTATCTAAGGCAACCAACAAAACAGGGATGCCACCATCCAATAGAGTAGAAGCTACTGATGTTGTTCTAATTGAAGATAGATCTAATTCCCATACTCCTCCTTTTCTCTTGACCTGCAAGATTTATAATAGAAATTTGCATAATTGCTTGATAGACTCAGGGGCTTCCTCGAATATAATGCCAGTTTCAGTTTGTTCAAAACTAAATATTGAACCCCAAACTTCTACAGTGCATATTGTCCAGTTGGATAGAACTAAGGTCAAAGTATTAGGAGAAATCAATTTAGTTACCATAAGGTTGTCAGCTGATCCAAGAGTAGTTCAGAGAATTGATATATTAATTAATGATATTCCTGAGTTTTATGGTTTTATTCTAAGCAGGGATTGGTTTGCGAAAATTCATGGTTAAATTTCTACTGAATGGTCTCACATGTGGCTTCCTTATAAAGGAAAGCCAAATCAAACTAAGATCGATCGGGAGAAGCACATGACTCATACTGTAACAGAATTCGATCAAGAGAATCAACCCATAGAATTCAACAATAACATCCTTCGTAACTACTCATCTGAATCATTCTTTGGTAATTTCAATGCTCAATCATCACCTTTCTCAGTTAATAGTTTCACATCTCAAATAGAATTTTTTTCTCATACAGATATATCAAAATGTGTTAAGTTTGCTAAGGAAATTGTAAATAAAACTGTAAATAAACCTGTATTTTGGTCTTTATATTTTCATGGGTCAAAGTCCAATGACAGTGCAGGAGTAGGATGTATTTTAGTTAGTCCCAAGGGAGAAAAGACTATGCTATCCTGTAGACTAGAATTTGAGTGTACAAATAATACTGTTGAATATGAGGCCTTGATTCAAGGACTCGACAAAGCGACAGGCCTTAAGGTGCAATATTTGAAAGTGTTCGTTGACTTTAAAATTGTTATTAAGCAAGTCAAGAATACTATACATTGCCTTTCTAGTCACCTTAAACATTATCAATCCTTGGTACAAGACATTATATCTCATTTTCTAGCATTTAATATTTCTCCCATTCCTAGATCTTAGAAAGAAACAATAGATTTACTAGCCAATGTTGCTTCTAAACTCCTTCCATCTGCAGATTACAGTCCTAATAGATTTTTAGTAGAATTAATTTTTAGACCATTGGTTCCAGATAATTTCACTACTAGCGAGTATTCAATCATGACTACGACATTTCAACTTTCTTAACTTCTGATAAGTCTTATGATGACCAGATTATTGATGAGAACGAGCATAATCTTCAAATGAAGTAAAGACTTGAGGATAATTCTATACCTAAAGTAGTAGTCAAGATTGAAGACCTTTATGACATCAAGCATAGATTCAAATAAGTTACTAATTCAAAAATTCAAAGTTCTACTTTGAGATTTGAATTAATAAATCTTGGCACTGAGGCCAAACCGCAAAATATCAATCTGGGATGAGGACTCACTTCAGAAGAAAGATTTGCATTTATCAGATTATTGAATATATATAAAAATGTTTTCTCTTCGAATTATGATGACTTGAAAACATATGATACTTGTATCATACTGCGTACAGTTCCAATGATATCTTAAGAGAAATTAGTACAGTAGAAATTAAGGAAAATTCATCCGAACCTAGAAAGTTAGATTAAAGCGGAGTTAAACAAACTCTTAAAGGAAAAGATAACTTTTCCTGTTAGACATTCAAAGTGGGTTTCCAACTTGGTGCCTCTGAGAAAGAAGAATGGTGACAATAAAACTTGTATTGATTTCAGAAATCTTAATAAAGCTAGTTAAAAGGATAACTTCCCACTTCCAACAATGGAGAAAACTCTTCATTCAGTAGTTGGTTCTAAATTAGTGTCTTTCGTAGATGGTTTTCCTGGGTATAACCAAATATTGGTACACCTCGATGACAGACTCAAGACTACTTTCAGAACTAAGTGGGGAACTTACGTCTATCAGAAAATTCCTTTCGATTTAATTAATGCTTGAGCTACCTTCCAAAGAGCAATGGATATAGCATTCAAAGGTATCATTAATAGGTCAACAGTTTTCTATTTGGATGACATTACTATCTTTTCCAAGAAAAGATCAAATAATTTTCTTGATTTGAAGTAGATCTTTGAACATTGTATAAGGTATGGAATTTCATTAAATCCCAAAAAGTCATTTTTTGCTCTTGACCAAGGTAAGCTCTTAGGATTCATTGTCTCAAAAAATGGTATTTACATTGATCTAGAAAGGATCAAAGAGATTTTTGATATTCCACTTCCTCATAAATAAAAGTAAATACAGTCCTTTTTAAGTCAAATTAATTTTGTAAAAAGATTTGTTTTAGATTTTTCACAGATTGTTTTACCATTACAACATATGATCAAGAAAAATTCAGTGTTCAAATGGCGACATAAAGAAAAGGAAGCTTTTGATTCAATCAAACAGTCAATCATAAATGCTCCTACATTAAACACTCCATATTTGTCCAATCATTTCATTTTATATACTTTAGCATCTGATACCTCTTATGCAACAGTATTGACACAAATCAATGAACAAAACTTGGAAGCACTGATATCATTTTATAGTTCAAATCTTCAAGATGTTGAGCTTAATTACTCCGAAGTTGAAAAGCAAGACTTCGTTGTGTTCAAATCTATTAAACACTTTAAGCCCTTCCTCTTAAAAACTCATACAAAAGTAATGGTCCCTTTTTCAGCAGTAAGACAATTACTAGTGCAAAGGGAATTGGGAGAAAAGAGGGTGTTATCGCTCAGGTTGTTCCCTTTGACTCCCAAGGGAATACAGCTGAGGTAACCACAAACCAAGTTTTGGACTGCAGGTCCTAGCCTACCAGCAGTCAGAGAGGGCTCTCTCTTTGGGATTTAGCTTTGTTTAAGGGATGATTTTAGGCTAGATATGATGCACATGTGTTTTGTTTGTGCTTGGTGGGTGGTGATCTCAGACAGAACTGGGATGCAAGTATATGACTGTTTTTTCCATTGGGAAATGGAGTCACTACAAGTGTAATTACTGAAAGAGTTTCTTCGTGAAAAGGTAGTGCCACGGAGCAGGATAGGAAAGCTAGAAACAATTCTCAAATCTGGAAATGATGGAATGAAGTTAGGAAATGAAAGGCAATCAAGAATCTTTCATTATACTGGCAGAGGGAAAATGGATGAATATTGTGCAGGAGCAATTAAGAATTCCTAAACAGTATTCAAAATGAGAGGACTAGTGCAAACATGAGAAGTTAAGAATTCATATCTATGACTATTCCTGAAGAAAACATAATAAATAACGAAGATTGAACATAAGGTGCACTCAAGCAAATCTTATGTTATTTTTCTTCTCTGTTACCAAGATCATGAAACATAGATGATATTTACAAAATCAAAAACACAAGACACAGTTTAGTATAACTTATTGTTACATAACATGACACAGGAATTCTGTAGCAAGTCCCAAAACATCCAATCCACCTTCAGATCATTCAAATACAGTGAGCTTCAATAGCCATTTGTATTAACACAGTCTGATATGTTACAGCGCAGAAGAAATCATCAACCGACCCACCAACCAACAACGCTTATTACATTGTTTAGGGCTGCATTTATAGGCAAAATATCTACAAAATAGATCTGATAGAAGATCTGAGGAAACAAATGCAATTAACCTAACTTATCTTGCAAGTAATGTAAAAAATATCTATCTAATGCTGCGCTGGGGGCAGCTGCTTAAAAAATGAGGCTATGTGGCGTCCTTTGGTAGCTCTGCTGTTATGCGCTAGCCATCTATCATAACTGCGCATTGGTCTCTGCTCCACTGCTCTTGAGTGGCTTTGATGGGCATTAACTGTGATCTGAGAACCTTAAGTGACTTCACCACTTTCTTTGACTTTGATGGAGGCTTTTAATGTTCAGCTGCTTTGATATTGTTGATCTGATACTCTTTGCCACTTCACTGATACTTTTTTAATTCAATCTGGGCTTTATCCTTCCTCTGATACTCTTTAACACTTGAATCGGGCCACTCTTTCTTTGCTCATCCTCTTGATATGCTCGAAATAGTCAAATCACCCCTTTTCTGCCCTTTCAAGGGGAAAAATAACTGCTACAAACTGAGGCTTTCCATTTTGGCCCTTTTTTCTTAGCGACGCGCGATTAGCGCTAAGCGCTAATCGTGCATCAAAAACTGCCTCAGATTTTCATTCCAGGCTTCCTAAGTAGCGATTTCGCCTTTGCGCTTTTTTTTTCGGCAGATGACGTCAGCATGACATCAATGGTGGTACGGCGGATGATGTCAGCATGATGTCAGCAGTGGTACAATGGATGATGTCAGCAGGGTGACGTGGTTGATGATGTCAGCATGACACAGTGACAGGGTGATGACGTCAGCGGGTGACATGGCGCAGGTACAGCACAGTGGCAGGTGACATGGAGGCATCGTCATGCGATGACGTAGGCAAGCAGGGAGGGCGGTAAGTGGTTTGCGTCGGACTGCTTTTGGTACAGGAGCGGTATGTGTCAGGGGCGGCCCGATGTAGTAGGAGGCTGACAGCTGTCCCAATGTACGACGATGAAACCGTCGACCATCGGGTGCTATCGTACCACTCCAAAGGAGCGCCCAATATGCACGAGGGTCGTCGGATCTAGGAGAGCCGATCCGATGGTGGACGAGAGGGCAAACCGATCGGGGTTTAGCAGAATAGCGTGCCCAATAAACGTAAATTTTTCACGGCTGCAGGTGGGTTTTAGACTTTAGGTTAAGGTTTAATGTGTTTCAGCACAAGACTGTGGTTATTCATTTAACCAAGTTTTTAAACGAAATCCATGATAAAATGTATGCGCGGAGGGTGATAAGGTAAAGTTATTTATTTAACAGGGTGTTAAATAAATCCTAAGGGTAGGTGAATGCGAAAGGGCTAATACTGGATCCCAAATGAACCTAATATTTCCCGACTTTTTTTATTTGGCTATAGTTGCCATGGGGATGAACATTTAGTGTTTTTGGGGTTTTCATATAGTTTCTTGTAGAATAGGGGGAGGGGAAATGATTTAGGGAGCTAGATAATAGGGTTAGATGTTAATATGGAATAAGAAGGGAATGGATGTATGCTAAGTTTATAGAATAGATACTTAAGCATAGGGAAATGAATGGATTCTGTAAAGATTAATTTTACACAAGAAATGTGGCTTCTTTTGACTAAGTCAACTCAGATGTCAACTTGGTTTTTAACAAGAATGGAGTGAGAATGGACTTTTTGGGCAGATCCCAAGGTCTTTGAGGGGATGTTAGTGAATGATTTATGAGGAAATGAAAGGGGAAGTTAGTCATGCTTCGTTGTTGTACCACCAAACAACTGCCATGGTGCCAATGCCATAAGTGAGATAACTATTTCTTGACAAGGCCACAAGTGATTACCAATCTGCTTCTGCAACCTCAAACTACCTACCCAGCCTACTTTACCTAGCATTTTTTCTTCTTTTGGTTTGGGTGCACTTGCACTAGCAAACCCAGCTTTTCAACTTTTTCTTTTTTACTGTCCTCCTATCTACATCTATACTTATTTCATCCAGGGGCTTTAGATTATGTTGTTGAGCACCCTTGCTTCTCTACCTATCTAAGAATCTGCCAAGATTAAGTTGTTTGGACAGATAATGATTCTCCATATTCTACAACAGGAACTTGAAACCTAGGGAGACCAAGATTAAGCTGTTTGGACCTCCCTTTAACTGAAAATTCTTCAAAAATGGAGTAACTCACCAAAATTGTATACAGTAGAGGCACTTAGCCTAGCACACTCTCATGGACACTTCTTTGGCCTCGGTATCAAATATGGAACATTGCAACATGCAAAGTATTACATATTTGGAATGCAAAAATGTCGATCATGAAAGATGAATACCTGCTATGAGCAGGAGGCTAACAGTGGCTCCACTTGGGGATGGCTTTTCCTTGTGAAAAGTCAAGAACAGCAGGTCAGAATGCCTTAATATTTAGTTGTTGTTGTACCCTGAAAACTTCCCTTTTCTGACTGCTTTATTTATGAACGTGACAACAAACTTGAAGAGCTTATGGCCTTCACTTCGGGCTTCATTTGTAGCAAGCTTACTATCCAAACAGAAAACTAAAATCCTACCTACCTACTCTAACCAGCGCTTACTTTGTTGTTAGGTGAAATGAAATAACCAATGCAGCCACTTAAGTATTATAAGCATGAACGAGTTTTGTTGCTTGTGCTTGTTGGCGAGAAAAACTGAGATCTTGCAATCTGATATGGCTTTGTTAATCTTTGAGAAGATCATAAAACTGCTGACCTTCTTTGCTGAAACAAGAAACTGTACAAAAGGTTCCTGCAACATATATATAGAATTGTTGAGCTGAATTGAAGAACTGTACAAAAGTTTGGGATCACTATCATGCCTTGGAAATTGGATATCATCAACATTTTGATATTGAGGCACACAGCCTGCTAATGGAGAAGAGAACTTCTTTACATCATCATACACCCTGTCAGCACATGAATCATATAAACCATGAACTGATATTTTCAATTTATTACAAACAAGCTCATATGGCCCTTGACTGATCTGCACAGGCTGCTCCTCTTCTTCTTCAAAAAACTCAGATGGCTGAAAACAAAGAGGCAGGGGATCCACTTGGATCACTCGGTCACGAACAACAGCTTTCGAATCTTCCTCAATCTGATATTCGATGGCTCTTTAGGGCTACAAAAATAGAGGCAATGTATTTTGAACAATGATTTGGGCCTCCTCCACATGATTAATATCAACACTTGCTGATACTGGCTTATTAACTGCATGATAGTTCTCCTTAATGAATTGAAACGAATCAACACAGAAAGGTAAAGTTCCTTCGCTGAACTCAAAATTTTATGCGCTTTCCTCCTTTACTTCATATGAGATAGGCACGTTGATCAATGATTTTAGGCTGCTGATGATCCGGATTTAAACAGGAATGCAATAAATTACAGAGATAACCATATACACAAAGATGCAGTGGAAATAATACTTCATTTCATTAATGGAAAATACTGAAACATGCTTACAATAAAAAATGGAAACAAACTAGCTAGGGCGATGGTAGCTTATCTCTGAGAAGAGATGTGATGGCTACATGCCTCTGAACTGTGTGACAATGAGGCTCGAAGGCCTATTTATTGTTGAGAAACAATGAAAAACCCTTAACATTCCAAAACCTAACCCTAGGAGATGAAACGCCAAACTGTAGGCCCCGTTTGGGGGTAAGTTGGTACATCAACTTCCCGGGGTCGTAACTTTAGCATATGATCTCCATTTGACGTGTACAATAGCTCATTAGAAAGATCTATTCAAGCATTATCATTGTTGAAACGAGCAACATCGATCCATTCCATGGACCCATGTTGCTCCTGGATTCCCCAAAAAACGTCGTTTAGGGCCTCAAAATGGCTCCGAAAGTTCAGGACCCAAAAAACTGCTAAAAATAGTAAGTTGTGCTACAATTAAGGAAACTGAAAATGCTGAGAAAGACAATGGT
>APFE030489456.1:0-22672 GCA_000404065.3 Pinus taeda
ATGGTAGAATTTTGTAACAAATACCACATCACCCTTGGCCATTCCACTACCTATTACCCTCAAGGTAATAGACTTGCAGAATCCTCTAACAAAAGCCTTGTTAATATCATTAAGAAATTATTGGAAGACAACAAAAAGACATGGAACAAAAAGTTGGTCAATGCCTTATGGGCAGACAGACTAACTACCAAAAAGTCCATTGGTAGATCTCCTTATCAGTTAGTATATGGAATGGATGTTTTTTTCCATCCTCTTTGGAAGTGCCAATGATGAAGATCATCCAGGAGTTGTAGGTAGAACCAAATGATACCTATAGGAGGATAAATCAAACAAAACACTTGAAACAAACTAGAGAAGAAGTCTATGTCAAATCACAAGTAATCTAGGATAAAATCAAAAAGATATTTTTATAAAAAGACTAAGGCTGATGATCTTTACATAGGTGACAAAGTACTTGAATGTGATTCAATAAGGGAACATGGCTAATTTCACTTCCTGTGGCAAGGCCCTTATGTCATTTATGGACACATGGGTAACAATGCATTTTTCTTGAGAGAGTTAGATGGGACAGATCTACTACGAGGGCCTATCAATGGTAAAATGCTAAAGCATTACTTTTCCATAGATTAACAATAGTTCACATTAATAATAGGGCAGATAGAATTAAATGTCTAGGTAAAAATGCTGCTCTGGATGATGGTCGGGAATGGACGGCTGCTGCGAACGCTCTGCTAGGTTAACAACGAGAGTGTTGGTGGCCTCGGCCCTCTAGGCGTCTGAGCGGGCTGTCCCTGTTCAATTCTCTTCACCGCAACGTCGTGCTCCCTGACTGGGTGAATAGAACCTTCTGCGTTGAGTTTTGATCCTAAGATCTGATTTCTTGGTTTTTGCAGGGGCACTG
Source organism: Pinus taeda (assembly GCA_000404065.3). Classification (NCBI taxonomy): domain Eukaryota; kingdom Viridiplantae; phylum Streptophyta; class Pinopsida; order Pinales; family Pinaceae; genus Pinus; species Pinus taeda. The sequence goes on from APFE030489456.1 coordinate 902, forward strand.
TTGGAATGTTCTGAGTTTTCCTCATTCCATTGTTGAAACCATGGGTGATCTCGGGGGTGGGGAATCCTCTCCCACCCCTCTGATATTGTCTGAAGAAGCTTTCCATCGATTGTTATCTCAGAAAGGGAAGAAACGCCCTGCCCCTGAGGTACCAAAATTCATTAAAAAGCTTGAGGAAGTGCCTGAGATTGCCCTGCAAGAAGATCAGCCGATCAAAATTACCCTCGCCCTTGCTAACAGGGGTCTGGTCGGGAAATTTATGGGGCGTTGGCCATCTACAAAAACAACGGATGATTGGATTCAACGCAACTAGAGGCCTCAGCTAAAGAATAGCGTGATCTGTTATGCGGTCGGTAGAGGTTTCTTCATTTTCGAGTTCACCACCAAAGAAGACCAAGATGTGGTTTTCAGAAATGGTCCATATTTCATGGGAAATTAGGGAGTGTATCTAAATAAATGGAACCCGGACTTCGGTCCATCAGTAGATGTCCTTAAGGAAGTTCCAGTATGGGTCCAGCTCCCCAACCTTCCGATCCATTGCTGGAGCTATCAATCATTGCAAAGGATTGGGAACGGTCTGGGCAGATTCATCGACAAAGTAGACAATAAAGGCCAATACACCTGCGCACGAATCTGTGTAGAAGTTGACTTAGAGGCTGGCCTTCTAGAAGCGATTAAAATCACAGTGGGAGAATGGCATCACTATCAAAAGCTGGACTATGAGCAATTGCCTTTCAAATGCAGAACATGTCATGAACACGGACACTTCCAACGGAATTGCCCCAAATCCCAAGTCGGGGCCAAGGAGGACGAGGAAGGATGGAAAGAAATCAAAAGAGGCAAGGCTATCCCAAGACAAACAAAGAAGAAAAATTTTGGATCAGTGGGAAAGTCGCAGGCCAATCCAAAGACCAATGAAGACCCAAAAGCTGGAACCTCCTCAGGTGGGAATGCTGCACCCATCGGGGCTCGGGAAGAAACTGAAGACAGGATGAAGGAAGTAGAAGAAACTAGCACTGAAATAATCACCCCTCCAGCCTCAGGAGGCAATGAAGGAAATAAAGATAAAGAAGATCATATAAGTCTGGCCTCCGAATCTGATGAAGATTCAAAAGGAAGAACCTACGAATCAGACAGCTCACAAGCCACCCCTATCAAATCAGCCAGGGGTCGGAAATCCAAGAAGAAACTGAGAGAGGATAAAACCTATCGGGATGTTCTCCAAGGCTCCCAAAAAACTCTCAAAGGAATGATGAATACTAGGTCAGGGCGCAAGCAACGCTCGGATCCAAAAGGAGCCACATCCTCCCAAGCCAATAAATAATGAAGTACGTCTCCTAGAATTTCAGAGGATTAGGCAGCAAGCTAAAAGAAGATGCCCTGAAAGATATAGTAAGAATGTATTCGCCTGAAATCCTCCTCATCCAGGAGAGAAAGTTGGAGGAATCTCCCCTCCTCCATGCCAGCAAATCCTTCTGGCATAAAGGTATAGGATGTGCTGTCAGTGAAAGAGGCGCCTCCGGTGGAATGGCTACCTTCTGGGATAGCTCTATCTATGACCTAATTCAAAAACATAGCTCAGCCCATTGGCTCCTCACGAAGCCCCTTCATAAAGACTCTGGCCACCAAGTAAGTATGTTCAATATATATGCTCCTGTTCTTCCTTCTGAGAAAAAACTCTGCTGGGACTCGATGGTGTCCTATCTTTTGCTGAATAATCTAGAAAACATTATCATAGCTGGTGATATGAATGTCACTCTTGCTATAAATGAGAAAAATGGAGGCTCCCCGGTCAGGGACCTAGCCAGAGAATGGGTCAAAGACCTCATGTTGGGATGGGAGCTGGAGGATATCAAGCCCACATCTGGGAAGTTTACCTGGTCTAACAAAAGGGTGGGTCCAAACCATATTGCAGCCCGGTTAGATAGATTTTTGGTCCAATCTTCTTTCCTAACTTGCGGGCTAATGGCCTCGTCCAACATTTTGCCAAACAACACCTTTGATCACAAACCCATTATCCTTGAGCTTTCCTCATATGAAAACCTTGGCCCTATCCCCTTCAGATTCAGTACGTTATGGCTTCAGCATGAGGGGCTTCAAGAGATGGTATAAGATGCCTGGAACAGATCTGTGCAAGGTTCCCCTTTCTATGTGTGGGAAGAAAAAATGAGGGGACTCAAAAGAAGGCTTAAGGAGTGGGCTAGAACGCTGAAATCTCCCTCCTTCAAAAGGAAGGTGGCCCTGGAAAGTCTTGCTGCCCATCAATTATCTATGGAAAATTCTGTCATCACCCAAGATCTTCTACAGAGAGAAATTAAACTGCAGAAAGATTTCCACAAAGCAAATCGGGAAGAAGAATAACTCTAGAGGCAGAAATCTAGAGCCCTCTGGTTACAAGCTGGGGACAAAAATACTAGCTTTTTCCACAAACAAGCTGAAGCTTGCAAGCAATTCAAATCTGTTAAAGAAATTCATCATCAAAATGTAGTGGTTAAGGAATTCGAAGAAATCAAGCCGGCAACCCACTCTCACTTCAAACATCTTTACTCTGCCCCCGATGATCCACCAATGGATCCCCAGGATTATCCGATGAATTTAATTCCCCAATGTGTTCAAGACCCTATCAATTCTATGTTGACTGCTCCAATCAGCATGAATGAGCTTAAAAATGCATTGGACAGTATGGAACCGGACAAAGCTCCTGGTCCGGATGGGTTTCCTGTCAAATTATATATTTCTTGTTGGGCCATAATCAAAAATGACCTTCTGCGAATGGTTAAGAAATCTCAATCTTATACAAAGATCGGGGGCGGCATCAATTCAACGTTTCTGGCCTTGATTCCAAAAGAGAAAGGAGAGGCTGATTTCAGCAGATTCAGACCAATCTCGTTGTGCAATACTAGTTACAAGCTTATCACCAAAATCATAGCCAATCGCCTCAAGAAAATCTTGCCGGCCATTATCCCTGAAAATCAAGGAGGATTCATCAAAGGGAGAAAGATTCGGGACAACATAGCGCTAGTGCAAGAAGCTATTCATTCAAGCTACCGACGAAAGGAGAAAGGAATGGTGATTAAGCTTGACTTGGAAAATGCTTTTGATAGGGTAAAGCATGAATTCCTGTTTATGGTTATGAAGAAAATGGGCTTCTCTTCAGCCATAATTAACTCGATAAAAGCCTGCATTGCCTCTCCTTAGATTGCGCCGTTGGTAAATGGGCATCCTTCAGACTTTTTCCAAACCTCTAGGGGCCTTAGACAAGGTTGTCCTTTGTCCCCACTTCTTTATGCGATTCAAGCCTCCGTTCTCAGCTTTCAACTGGATCATAATCAACATACTCAAATTCTTCCTGGCCTCCGCATGGTTCACCGGGTCAAAGACATAAATCATGCCCAATTTGCTGACGATACGTTACTGATGGGTGGGGCAAGCATAATCTCTGCTAAATCATTCAAGAAGGAGCTGGACATCTACAGAGAAGTATCGGGCAATAAGATCAACTTTCTAAAAAGCACAATCTATAGCTGGAACTGCTCAGTTAAGGAAGTATCAGATATTGCAAGGATTCTCGATATGGAAGGGTGCTGGGCATGGGACTCCTTTAAATACTTGGGGATCCCTCTCTTCAGAACGACCCCTAAAGTTGCCCATTGGATGCCCTTGATTGACAAGATTAAAAGCATACTTCATGCCTGGGGAGCTTCATGGCTGAATAATGCGGGGAAGATCATTCTGATGAAAGTTGTCCTCTCAAGTCTTCCGTTATATCAACACTCCTCCTAAAACCTTCATCAACAAAATGGAAGTTCTTCTAAGGCGCTTTCTGTGGGAAGGGGGGAAAAACAACGAAAGAAGGTTGCATCTTGTAAAATGGGATACTATTAAAAAGCCATTTATGGAAGGAGGACTTCAAATCCGCGATCTGGCCGCTCAAAATTTGGCTTTGGGAACCAAGTTGCTTTGGGACATTGTCTCTGGAAAATTAAGTTGGAACAAGGAAGTCCTGTGGAGAAAATATTTCCATGGGAAGCGCCTTAGATGCTTGGACCAGCCTCCTCGAACTTCCAAAGGGTCTCCTATTTTTAAACTCTGCATCAAAGCCTTGGAACATTTCAGTCATACGCTGTATTGGATCCCAGGTAATGGGAAAAAAATAAGAATCTGGGATGATCCTATTATGGGTGATCAACCATTGAGGCAGATGGAAGAACTCTCCAACATTAAAGAATGGCTCCAAGCTCGCAATCTGAACACCCTATGGGACATCTCCTCTTGGACGGAGGATGGCCTTTGGGACAGCTGGAAACTGGGGGAAGTCCCTCAGAGGCTGGATGGGGAAGCCTCGGTTCTGTTGGAAAATCTTCAAGGGAAAGCCCCCTTAAAAGCTTCAGCAAAGGACAAACGAGGGTGGGGATGTGTCACAGGTTCGTACTCTGCATCTGAAGGCTACAAAAGTATTATGGCCATTGCGAATGTTCCTCCAAATCCTGCTCAATGGAAATGTATTTGGGATTCCCCCTCTCTGCCCAAAATTGACTTCTTCTGCTGGACGTTAGCCCACAAAAGTATCCTCACTCATGATAATCTCCGTAGGCGAGGAATGGAAGGACCTTCCTGGTGCAATCTTTGCAAGTCAGAGGAAGAAACTTCTGATCATTTGTTCTTATCCCGCCCCTTTGCGATAGAAGTCTGGAAGGGGGTCCTTATGTTAAATCCTGATAAGTTCGAGCTCCCTAGGAACATCCCAAATCTATTCCAATCCTGGAGCAAATTATCTTCGTTTGGTCTTTCCAAAAATCATCTCCTCAAAAATTGTTGGATGTGGATCCCCAAGATCGTTTGCTGGAAGCTGTGGCTGGAAAGGAACAATAGACTATTCAGAAATGAAAGCTGCAACTCGGCCAGAGTTATCACCAAAGTCAAAGCTCTATTGGGAGAAACACTTGAAGTCAACTCTGCCAAAAAGCCTGGGAAAGCTCTGAACAGAGAGGAGGATCTTTGGTTGAATGGACTAGTCCCTAATCAAAAAGACTGTGACATCCTCTCCTCTAGCCTCCCCTCCAACTGGGAAATAATGCTGGAGGAGCAAGAGTTCATTATCTGGAGGTCGGCTCTGAATGAACATTGTCTTTTCTTTGACGGGGCCTCTAAAGGCAACCTTGGTATTGCAGGAGGAGGTGAGGTTCTCTTGAGTCCGGATGGCTCTGATGTGTTCCGGTTTGCTTGGGGTCTGGGCAGGGAATCTAACAATAGAGCGGAGGCTCTTGCTCTATGGTAGGGTCTCTCTCAAGTGATCAAAGGGAACTTTCTATCCATTTCAGTCTTCGGGGATTCCAGGATCATTATCCAGGCGTTGAATTCCAATAAGAATCCGTCCCAGCTTCATCTTTCAACCATCCTCAGGAAAATCAAACTCATTCTGCCTAAATTCCACAAGATCTCTTTCTATCACATCCCGAGGAATTTAAATTCCCAGGAAGATATGGAAGCCAATCAAGGTGCTCTGCGGAGTAAAAGATCGTTGTCTGTTAACTCAGTCAACTCCTTATGTAATATTCCCTAAGTCGTGTGGCCGTCGGATCCTTTTCTTCTGGGTTCTCCTCTGATACCTTCTACCTGTGCCGCATTTTTGTTAAAGACCAACCGAAAAATCCAGGCTCAATCCCTAATATTGCAGTCGATACTTTTTCTCTAAGCTTCCCACCCTGAGTTTGCCCTTTGTTGTTTGCTTCCGAATGTAGGAAGGTTGCGCGATCTTCTTCTACACTCTGGCAGAAGCAGATCGCCCTGGTTTCTTTCCATAGAAGCATCCATAGGATATTGTCTCAAGGGCTCATACAGTATCGTTCTGGATAGTTTATTGAAGTTTCCGCTCTCTGTTCCGGATGGGCCACATGGCCCAGGCACCAATCATCCTCCAGCGTTCAACTTTGGATTCGTCGACAGTCTCAACAATGCCTTTTCAATGGCCTCTCCTCCGCTCCATCCGAGAATGACAGCATGGAGTTTTCATCCTTCAGTGGGGTCTTTCATTCTCTGCCTAAATGTTTTCTATCTCAGGAGGAAAGTTCAATTCTTCGCATTCTGTCGGAACAATTTTGTAACCGCTTATTGCCAATGCGTTGGTGCCCTTTAATAAAACTTATCCGTTTCTGTCTAAAAAAAAAAACAATAGTTCACATTAATTTACTCATTTTATATAATAGTATAGAGTTTAGATTGGATTGCATGGTGATCTTTTGAAGTTGAAGCCCAGAGAGAAGGCATTGAGCTTTGAAGGTTTCACCATCATAAGTATGAATAAAGTAGAATCACATAATAATAGTTTACAAGGTAACTTCAGTCACAACTTTAAAGGCTATTGATATTAAAGTTCTTGACATTTCACAAGGAATTTCCATCCCCATGTGGAGTCACTATTAGGGTCCTATAATAATAGGATTCATAATTTTGAATTGGCTATGGTTAGTCTTGGGATATCGTAGATACTTTTTCTTTCTGCAAAATGTTTTCCATATTTAAAAATTAAAAAATGTAAAAAGGGTATGTCCTAAAAGAATAATCAAAGGACAAAAATAAATACAAAAAGGAGAAAAGGAGAAAAACATGAACCCCAAAAAAGAAATAAAACAGATCATGAAAGTGTGCATATTCAAATGCCACTACTTTTTAATTTACTATGCAAAATAAGGTTGTATGTAGCTTGTTAGAAATGCCACAATCCATTATGGTCAAACAACGTAATGTTGAATCATTCATGTTTTAAATTTTATGTTGATAGATAGAGAATAAAGATGTAGCCAAATTGTTTAACCTTGGCAGATTAGTGGCTAGGTAGAGAATAAAAATGTGCTCATCAGCTTAATCTGAGCCATTAGAAGTTATAAGGTTAGAGATAGATAGTTTTCTTGTCAAAAGAAAAGGAAATCAATTGTCTGCCAGCTCAAATGCACCCAATAAAGTGAAGAAAAAATGTTACGATAAATAAAGGGTAGGTAGAAGAAAGGTTGTTGAGTCAAAAGCACATTTATCATGCTTAATCCTATGTTTCATGTGTAGGAGCCTTTATGAGAGTGAAAATGTATTCACAAGATTGTTTGATTAATTCCCTGTCATTTCATTTCACCCCCACATACTTACTTACTAATTTCCCCATTATCTCATCATTTCTTATTAAAAACTGTTTTTCCCCAGTGTGCAACCCATTCCCCATTGCAAATATTACATCCCCCTCAATAATTTCCCTATTTCCATTCAAAACCCATAAAAACCCCCTTATCCTAAGTTTTATCCCCCTACATAAGTTAAATAACTCCCTGATTCATATTTCCCCAACAAAAACCCTTTTAACCCACCAACCCTTGGTGCAGTTAAAAAACCCCACCACAATAACCCCTGGTCCCACTCCATTAAACTCACACTTATATTTAATCCTAAATTTTTGTATTAAATAATTTCAACTATTTGTAATTAAACCCCCAAGCCCCACAAATCCCAGTCCTGATTCCCTCCGTGCAGCTTGAACACGCAACTTTCGTCTGATCTTCCACCCCCAGATCTAACGGTGCATCCATATCGTGCAAGTTAATCTTTCGATCATTAGCAGCCCAAGAGAATGCAAGATTCATAGTTTTACCTGGGCACTATTCTGCTACATGGTAGCCATAGGCTAGATTGCATGCTCGCAAGGAAATACTGTCTACCCTCCAAAAGTGGTGCAATGGCCCCAAAAATCGCCTCCCCGCCAACACCAAAAACCATCCACTGTTCATTTGTAAATTCTGCACCAAAATATAACTGTCATCGGTTAAAAGGCCGAAGAAGCCCCATTTCACCCTTATCGCTCATTTTCAGTGTGAATTCCGCTCAAGCCATTCTGCGAAACCCTTAACCTCTACAACCCAAATTGACCGTCGTTTGCCTCCTGAAGAAGCTTTGGACACCCAATTCGACGAATTCTTGGGAAAACTAGGACGACTCTTTAATTTGAAAGCATATCACTCCAATTAAAAGATTAATTAATTGAAATTAATTAGTATTTGTTTAAATTGAGGAGTAATTCACTTATATACCCAAAACCCCTATGTTGCAAATTGTAATTATGCTCTCACTAAACCAGAGCTTCCATAACTTACTTCTACAACAACCGCAAGCCTAATTCATACCTGTATTTCTAAATATGGCTTCCTAGACCTCTCTCGACATGAGACCCCAGTCCACCCCTCACCTAGACATCGACCACCTGGCATTAGCAAACAAATAGTTTTAGATAAAAGATACTGCTTCACCAGCCTACCTTCTAAAGCTCCACTACTGGAGTAAGGATAGATTCCTAAACCAAAATGTTGACATCTACCTTTGTGAATCCAATTTACCTGAGTATTTATTCCCAGAAGTGTACCCATTCCCAAATATCATACATTTCTATCATGCCTGCTATATCCCTAGCCAAAGGGCTATTGTTGCCCACAACCAGCAACTATTATTCACCATCACTGCAGAATCCATCAACCAAATGTTGCAGGTCCAACCCAGCCCAAATGAAACCCCACTCTCTATTGGTGACTTTCAAGACCTTTATGTAACATTAGACCTCGCTAAAATAGCACAAATTTTCTAGACCTTCATCATAGAAAACCGCCATACTCCCATAGATAGTCCACCTTATGCTTCCACCATTTTTTTAGAGAGAGGTAAACAGATAATTACCATGCTCTCTTGCATCCTAGGATATACCTCAGATGAGCATTTGGATGAGGTTATCTCGCCTTTCTCTCCATCTTCACCCCAGGAAAGCCTCCTGATATCATGTATAACTATGCTCAGTTCATTGTAGATAGGATGCATGAACAATTCACTAGACTACCAACTAAAAGAGTTTTCAAGTACTCTTCAGTGTTATTTCACATGTTTTTGTATTATCAAGCAGATAAATTCCCTGTCAGCATCCAAAAGTTGGATACCAAATGGAAAGAGAGGTCAGTTATTTATTAGACACCTTTGATCTAGAAATACTCCACAGCATTCACCTATAAGGAATTCATTGACTCATTCATCCATCCAGTCATGGACATGCTAACTAATACCTCTCAACCTAGAACGACCCAAGAAATAAAAAGGGTGTTACTATTGGCTAAGAACAACAAGGTGGGAGACTAGTTTCTATACCAAAACAAAACTGAAATCAGAGCTTATGGATGCCAACTTTCTCCTTATAAACTGCCCAAATACCTCAATATGAGGATATTTGCACTTGAGTAGTTTAGGAAAATAATCAATTCAGATGAAGTAAACTTCCTAGAAGCTAGGAAGAAGACCCAATTTAAAATGAAAAACCAATTGAGCCCCTTCATATGTAATAACAAAGAAGCTGGACTTGAGGCTGAAAAAATGTTGCAGGACATGAAATTGAGGAACATGTTCATGTGGTAGTATGACCCTCATGGGTTAATAAATAAGTTAAGGCTGAAGGTCAAATTGGGACCTTTCATCCACCATCCAAGACCTGATATTGAGTAGTTTGCCAACCAATTAGAATGGTTAGAAAATACATTAATCGACATGGATAACATAGTAGTGGATGTAGAGAACGCACTCATTGACGTTGAGAAGCAAATTGAGCATAGTTCTTTCTTGCATGTTCCAGAACTAGGGGAACCAATGAATAATCCTCATATTTTACAGACCTGAGCCAATGAGGAGAGGAATCCAAAGAGAAACAGGGACAAGGGTTCTAGTTCTGCCATGGAGACCACACATGAGTATTTTGAATTCAGAAAAAGTCGCAAGCTGAATCCTATGTATGAATAGGAAGAAAACATTGAATTAGTTGAAATCATTGACACTGAAACAATGGGGAAAAGAAGACAAGATACAACTGCTTCAACAGAAATAAAACAACCATCAACATCCAACACTCAAATGATTAAGAGACAACTAAGTGTTAAGGTTTCCTCCTTCACTAGGCCAGCTGATAAATAAAGAGACATTAAAGAGAGATACAAGGAAATAAAGATGAGAAATGAGAAGTTGAAGGCTGAGACATATGACCAAGATTTTGAGAACACACCAGCTAACCAAAGTAGGTTGATGCTAGCTTTTGACATCAAAGCAAGAAAGATGCAAGTATCATTCATGCAGCCAACTGTCCAACAGCCAAAGACCTCACCTAATTATAGAAAAATTGATTTTGAGGTGTTTTCCATGGATGTTCATCCCATTGACCAGATAGAATTCCACAAGCAGGCTGGGGAAATGATCTACTCCACCCTAACAGGAAAGGCCATGGCTGCACACATGCTGCAAGGTTCACTGGATAATATCACAACCTAATATAAATTGGAAAAGGCCTCCTTATAGGACAAAGACAACAGGATCAAGTCATTGGAGGACTTGGTCATTGAGCTAGGCCATGATCCAAGTGACATTAAAGCTGCTTAAAATTTGATCAAGAAGAAGAATGAGGATATAGCAGCTCTCAATAAACAATTAAAGTTGCCTCATTCAAAACACCCATAAACAAAAGAAATCCTCGAGAGCCAAACAAATTATGAGGAGATGATGTACCTAGTGCTTCAATTGAATGATCAGCTAAAGAGATGTAGAAGGAGTTGGATAGCTTGATACATGTGAAACAAGCTAGTCTTGAGACTACCCCTGTCATTATTATCCCAATAGTAACTACTACAATATCTTCCACTTTGGCACCATCCTTATCTCCTACAACTCCAATGGCTACAACACTACCATCTTCTACACTGTCTACATCAGCAACATGGTCTACAACAGTAGGAGATGAGGTAAGCAGATTGGTCAAGGAAATGGAAGACATGTCCATTCATATGAATTAAATGAACAAAATTAATGAGAAGATGACCATTCTAGAGACTGATTACAAGCTTGCCCAGATTATGCAAAAGGAAGAAGTGTAAAAAGCCACTAGGATGAATGAACTGACATTGAAGGAACCCCTAGTTCAGGCGAAGGAACGATTGTGGGCCGATATAATTGACACTGTCAATGATAACTGGCAATCCATCCAAGTAATTTTTGAGCATATTGATTCAATAAAATAGGTTACAGAAGCCATAGAGAGAGTAAAAGCATAACTTGTAGACATGCCAGAGGAAGCTACAAGGATCATTCACTTCCTCAACTCCAAAAACGAGTATGAGCTGCAGTAATTAGAGATACCTGACAGAACAAGTACAATTTTGGAAGTGAAAAGGGTCCTCACGAAGAGGAAGTTAACGTTAAACCTGTAATATAAGTGCCAAACCATGCAGCTGACCATTGATAGATTCAAGGTTAAATTTGAATTTTTGAGGCAAAATGGCTTACAAAATCCCTTGGTAATAAATGATAAGTTAATGACATAAGAGGACTCCAACAAAAAAATCAGAGAAGTAGCCAAAGATCACATGAATACTTCATCCATGAAGGGAATACCTACTAGCAAGGTCTTGTACCAAACTTTTGAGAATTTATTTTACCTCCAACATGAGGTAAAATTCGTTTTTGTGAATAAGCATACTTTTACCAAGTATAAAGAGGCAGATGAGATTTATAGGAAGATGATGAATATCCAATTACCAAATTCCGAAACATGGGAGAAATTAAATGACTTACTGTAGAAATTTAAAAGGTAAAAATGTACAGTTAGAGTAAAAGGCACATTAAAAGGATAATGACAGGTTAGCCGGGTCAAAGAGTATCAAGTGAAAGTGTATCAGTAGGTCAAAGTAAATAGAACATCAAGCGTGAAGATCAAACAGAAAAGCAGAGATTAAAAGGTAAAATATCAAATATTAAAGACAACACAACCTAATAAACAAGGACAACAAACAACAATTCAGTAGCTGTCTCTATCTTCTTGCACGAAGATTTTTCTTTCTCATAGATTAGTTCCCAAGATAGTTTGGGATATTTTGTAAATTATTTTTGTATAAATACTTTATAAATTGAAGTATTGAGTGTCGATTTCTATGCATTTGTATAGTTATTTTGATCATAAACCTAAGGGTTATTGTACCAATTTTCAAGTCAGCAAATTAGAGAAAGTAATAAAGAGATTGCATTAGAGGATTCATTTGTAGAACTATTACATTGAAGTATTTTCTTTGTCAATCTGTTATTTTCTTATGTTTTTCACAAACTTAAAATTTATCTAAATTTGAATGAATTAACTAGAAATTTATCTCAGGATTTGTTTAAGTACACTCTGTTTTCAACAGTTAATCATTTAAATGTTTTCTTCTGATATCCAGATCTAATAATCCTTAATTTCTCCCCCATCCCAGTTGACCTCTTTCACTTTCTTCATAATCCGACCTAATTAACCCTTAATTTTTCTTTGGATCTGATTGAAAACCACTTCATCATCCATCCTTGAGATCTGAAGTAACTCTGCTATCTTGCCCTCTAGACACTGTTTTTAGAACTTGATCCAGCCTTGTTTGTCTAACATTTGATCCCATAGGCCAATGGTAAAAGACACCCCTTTTTTCATCCAAGTAAGTGATCCCACCACCAAATCTGAATCAAAACCCAAGCACAATCATAACTAGCCTAAAATCAAATAACTAAAAAAAGTTAAATAAAAAAGAGAGAGCCCTCTCTGGGAATTAGGAAGGCTGGATCCTAATCTCCAATGTTGGTTTGTGGTTACCTCTAATCATTTCTTTCTCCAACACTCTAGAGAAATATTGGAGTGATAACACCATCTACACATAGTAATCTACTTAAAGAAAATATTTTTTTTAATATTGCTTCAACTCTTAAAACTTGTTTAGAGTTTGAATATGAAAACTTAATAAATGGACTTCCTTTAATCAAAACAAATAAGAGCATAGAAATGAAAACTATCTTGAAACTCATCCAAGATATGAAAAAAATAATGATATCTTTAAAAATTATAGTTTGTCCATTAGCAATAAATTCAAGCCTTCTACGAGCTCCTTAAGATAGATCTGTGACATATAAACCTAGCCTCCTCCACCTAAATAGGCCTTGGTATAATTTGTGTGAATTTTACGAGGAAGAGAAGAATTGTAATGTTATGAAGGCAAGTAGGGGAAATATTTTGGAAAGAAATTAGTACCCCTTGTAAATAAAACTACTATAAATACTCTTGATTGGTTAGAAGAACAAGTCTTCACGATAGATACCCAAGGAAATAATTATAATAGGAAAAATAAAAATAAAAAATTTAATTAAAGATTTAATGCTCCAAAAAATATGTCTCTGAAAAACCAAATAATGAAAAAGATAATCCAAATAATAATTTCCAGAGCTAGTCTATCCCAATTCTGCCTCCTGCTACTTAGAAATATAACGGTCTGGAAGAAATGAATATGAGAATAATTAAGTCAAATGCTATGTTATTGGATTTGGCCAGTACCCCTTAACAAATTAAAAATATCAAGGATTTCTTAGAATAAGAAACCAAGCCATAGGTTTCCTCTATAACTGTCACTGAGATATAAGATGAATTGAAATATAATGAATGGCAAGAAGTGGGAAGTATATCTACTTATAATCAGCCTAAGAATCCTCCCTTTTATGTATCTATGAAGATCATGGACAAGATTACACATTGTTATCTTATTGGTGGAGGATAATGACCTAATGTCATGTCCAAAAAAATAATGGAAGAATTAGGGTTGTCTTGCACTAATGAATTTTCTTTAAATTTGGTAGTTTTTAATAAGAAAAGATAACCAACTATTAGTGAAATAAAGGATGTAACTTTATTCATGTGTTCAGATCTTGGAATAAGAACCACTTGCAATGCTTAAGTCATATATATTGGAGTCAATAAATATTTCGTCATCCTAGGAAGGGATTGGAAATCCATAAGTAAAGGATATTATTCCATGAATGGCATTCACATCATCATATCTGGAGGGGCTAGAAACATCATAGTCTATAGAGAAGAAAGGATAATACCCTATATATAAATTATTTCTTAATCACTAGTGAATTATTATTAAACTAACAATGGGATTTATTCTATCCTTAGGGAGGAAGAAACTACGAAAGAAACTAGCAATAGTTCCCTTGAAGATTTTAATGGAATATGGAAAATCTTCTTTGATGGGGTAGTATTGCAACAAGGAAATGGTGCAAGAATTAATCTACATAATTGTTTAGTAAAAAGGAACACATTTTTCTTTAGGTTAAATTTTTCATTTACCAATATAACAACAAAATTTGAAGCTCTATTTCCTTGTTTAAAAAATGATCTTAAGCTTGGTTATCAAAATTTAATTGTCTTTGGAGATTCAAAGTTGATTGTGAATTTAGTGAGTTAATTATTAATATCATATGAACTAACCTCCATGTTCTAGTTATAGAAGTGGGACCTATCAACTACACACATATTATCATCCATTAGGGACTCCAAATCACCCAGGTGTCTGACAACCATCCTTCGTTATCAATCCCTAAGTTGAAACTTCATTTTTGTCAAGCTTAACACCCCAACCACACTCTTGAGACACTACACATGAAATTTAAAGGCTTCAACCACATGCATAACATTTCGTCCATGTGGTTGCAACCAAAAATTCCTAGTTTAGAGTGTGTGATTGCAAGATCTATGCCACTTTATCAGGGCTGGCCTACAAGCCCCTACGCAAAACAACCCAACACATTCCATAACTATATAAAATCTTATAATAATTTTATACAAAAAATAATAAGTCTATATATTGTCCAAAACATGTCAATGACATAATAAACATTTCATCAAATAAGTATTGAAAATAGTAGTTACAGGTCATGAATGCATATATGATCATGATCTTCTTAAATTTGTCTAAGAATAATCAAGAAGCCTTAATGCCCTCTCAAGATAGCTACAACAACACTTGTAGCCTATCCATTCATTAACCATTCAACAACTCATTAATTCATGAACAAGATCCATAGCAAGAGCCCATCATCAACCATGCCTATAACTGGCATATAACCAGAATAGAATCCATGACAAACCAATCATAAGATTAACACAATAATCAATAAATGTGCTAAATGGTCACAATACGAAAATAAATTATATTAATCATATGAAAAAATCCAACCAAGTTAGGGACTTCCACGTACCACCATACCATCGATTGGGTAGAACCAAATCTGTCTTTCAGCCAATTAGCCCCATGCCATATTCCAAGCATGAATGTGGGTTCATATGTGTTAAACCAAAATAGAACCAGCCAAGGCTTGTAGAAGAAAAACCATTAGGGTATTTTTGAGGTATAAAATGGGCCTCCTAAGGAAATTATTAAATAATAGTGGAAATAATAAAATAATACTAGATTACATAGTCAAATTTTAGATGGAAAAAATAAAAATAAAAACTATTTTTTCAACTCATATTTTCAACATATCTCCCTATAGGTTAACTAAAATTTCAAGTAGAAACACTCATTAGATGAAAAATTTGATTCCTCATTTAAGTAATACGCATGTGGCATACTTTTGATCGACCCTTCTACATGAAAAAAGAGAAATACATGAAAATCGTTATTGCAACCATGTGTTTTCATGTATTCCTCATTTTTCGTGTAGTAGAGTCCATAGAAAGTATGCAGCATGGGCGATCCTTGGATGAGGAATTAAAATTTTCATACAACGAGTACTCTCACTAGAAATATGATTAAAACCTTAGGGAGATAGGTTGAAAATACAAGTTGAAAACTAGTTTTATTATTTTATTATTTTTAATCTTTTACTTTTTTACTCCAAAAATGGTGAATCATCCCCCATGGTTTACATCATCATATTGAATCCTATTGGTTCTTATAAATTTTATTTTTGTCGTATATTTTTCTTAGGGGTCCCATTTTAGACCTCAAAATTCCCCTAATGCACATAAACCTCAACCACAGAGATTTTCACCTAAATTAATCTGAAAATAGAAAAATACCAAAGCAATTTGGTGGCTCCCACTACCTTCACGAGAGGCGGAGAGCAATTTTAATTTTCATAGACAATAATATGTGTATAATAGTATTATATTTATAAAAAAAATTTTAATAATCAATAATTTGAGACACTAGATTAAAGACAATATTTAAAACCATACACAAGTCTCTATTTTGTCTCAAGTTAAAAAAAAATTACTAAAAATTTGTTTTAAAACCCCTTTTTATGTAGTGAGAACTGTTGAGTTATAAAATAATTGAGTCCTTCATACACGTGCGAAAGGAAATTGTGTTTGTGATTATATATTCAATCTGAGAGGAGAGTGAGAGCCAATAACAAGCATGAATGTGATTAAGGTAATCTCCACTCTCAACTTCAATATAATTTGGTGGATGTTGGCGAGGAGGAAATTTACTGATGGTGACTTGGCTGGTGATTTCAAAAGTTTTAAGGATTTAATATTAGAGCTAATATCTACGATAGAGAGATTTTAACATCAAAGACTTTATTCTTTGTTTGGAATGGCTTGATTTGAAAGGTATCAAATAACACATGAAGAAGATCCATAATTCATCCAATGAATTTTTGGAGAAAATAAAAGATTACCATGTTTCTCATCACATGGCCTCGACCTCAAATCACTAGAAAGATAAAGAGCCCTAAGTTAAAGATTTCATCGATGTGTTGCTCGAGAAATCTGAGGTTGACTTCAAAACCACACGGGAAACAATCAAAGTTGTTTTTCATGTATCTCTTACCAACATTTACCATTCTTTTATCATTTATGATCCTGATTCCTAAACTTAAATCTTTCAATATTTTTCATTGATTAAATTCAAATTTGTTCAGGACATGCTTGCAGTTGGTTTAGAGAAGACATTGACTATGTTAGAATGGGAAATGAATGAGTGACAAATAATGCAAAGGCAGAAATAGATAGAGAAATAAAATAAAACTGGAATGGAGTGAATTAGCTCTTCTCATCATTCAAAATCAATAAAATAGAGTACATAGGAGATTAGGAAACAAACAACAATAAATGACTGGAGAAGAACTCAACTAGCTTAACTAAATCTGAATTGACTATGATACCTAGTAGACATTGGGATTAAATATCATTATACCTAGCAGACAAGGATATCAAATATCTAAACACCCCCTCTTAATCTCAATCATTACAAGTATTGGCACTTACAATGCCCAATTGCTCCATTTGAAATTCAAATACATTTTTTCCCAATGGATTTGTGAAAATATATAGAAGATGGTCCCTTGAACCATGAAAAGAAAGTAATATGTCTCCATGATTAACAAGGTCATGGAAGAAATGAAAATGTGTGTCAATGTGCATGGTCTTTTTGTGAAAGACATGATTTTTTGATAAAGAAATTACAGAATTGTTATCACAATAAAGAGGAGTTGGATCCTTTTCAACATTTCAAAGATCCTTCAATAGTCTTCTCAGCCACAGTAATTGACAAGCTACTGAATTCATAACTCCATACTCTACCTTTGTAGAAGATATTGAAATGATTGGTTGTTTCTTGGATTACCATGAGATCAGTTTGGTTCCAAGGTGAATAAAATACCTTTAGGTGATTTTGTGATCATCTAAACTTCCCACATAATCATTGTTTGTATAACCTGTAAGTGAGAAATCTTCAAAATGTGTGTAGAACACCATAGTCTAGGGTCCCTGCAATATATATTAAGATCATTTTTGGAACGTTTCAATGGGAAACCTTGGGTGATTGCATTAACTTGGAAACAACACTAGCTGCAAACATGAGGTCAGTTCTAGTTGCAATGATATATAAGAGACTACCAATCAGACTTTTATACAACATGGAATCAACCGTTGGTGCTCCATCTTGTTTTCTTAGCTTTGTGCCTGAAAAAATTGGAGTATCATCTAGTTTGAAATTGGTCATTATGAACTTTGGAGGATGTCATTGGCATATTTTTATTGACCACCAAAAATGCCATTAGCAAATTATTAAATTTCAAAGCCTAAGAAATATTTCATGAGCCCTAGATTAGTCATATCAAACTTTGTTTTATTTTCATCTTTGAATTCTTCTAACATCATATTGATTGTATAAATATGATCATGAACATAAAGGAAAACAATGATAATTTTATCTTCATGATTTTTGGTATACAGAGTTAGCTCATGGTTGCTTCTATGAAAACCAATTTTGATGAGATAAGTGTCGATGCGACTGTACCAAGCATGGGGAGACTATTTCAAACCATGCAAGGATTTATTTAATCTATACACCTTATGATCCAGTCTCGGAACTTCAAAACTAGGAGGTTGCTCCACATAAACTTCTTCGTGCAATATACCATTTAAGAAAGAAGATTTTACATTCTTTTGAAATTTTTTCCATTTTTGTTGAGCTGTTATGGCCAGAATAGTTCTAACAGTTTCTATCCTTGGTACTGGATCAAATATTTCACCATAATCGACACCAAATTGTTGTGATAATCCTTTGGAAACCAACCTTGCCTTATGTTTCTCAATTTCTCCTTTTTCACTCAGTTTGGTCTTGTATGCCCACTTTACACCAATTCTAGTTTTGTCTCCATGGAGATCAATTAATTCCCAAGTTTCATTCTTCTTTATGGAAGAAATTTATTGATTCATTGCATCAATCCGATGTTTTTATTTTTCTACCTCTTCAAAATGGGTTGGCTGAGATTAAAGAAAGGAAAACGTATTTTGTTGATTTAACTCATGGTCCTCCTCATATATTTCTCTGATGCTTCTAGTTTTCTAAGTGTCTTCTGAAGATGATGAATCATTTTTTGATTCATCATTGGAAGATGTACAATTTTCATATTGGTAAGGATGTTCCTAAACTTGCAATCTTGGTAGCTATGGGGGGTGGACAGGCTGATTTAAAGCTTCATCAATTCGATCAAACAAAGGTTTATTTTCAAAAAAACTTAACATCTCTTGTTAAAACAAAATTCTTAGTAAGTAGATTGTAAATTCTATAGGCCTTTGACTGTTCACTATAGCCTACAAAAATACATCTTTCACTCCTATCATCAAGCTTCTTTCTTAGCTCCTTGGGAACATGTGCAAATGCTACAGATCCAGAAATTCTAAAGTGAGATACATTCACCTTCTTACCATCCCATGCTTCTTGAGGTATTTCATATTGGACATTGGTTGTTGGATATCTATTGAGAACATATACTAGAGCTAAAACTGATTTAGGCCAATAATCATTGGACAAACTCTTCTCACGAAGCATACATATGGCCATATTCATGATTGACTAGTTTTTCCCTTTCTACTACTCCATTATGTGTGGAGTATATGTTATTGTGTTATGCTTCATTGTTACTTATTGTTGTCAAACTACATTGAAGTCATTTGATTTGTATTATCCTCCTTGGTTGGACCATAGTACTTTCAAAGGCTTTCCACTCTGCTTTTTTTCTTGTTCTTTGAATTCTTTGAATCTCGAGAAAGTATATCATTTAATTTTTGAGAAAATAAACCCATATATTCCTTTTATAATCATAAATGAATGTTAGAAAATAGAGATTGCCACCAATAGATTGTGTTTCCATTGGGCCAAATATATTTGTATGGAATAGCTCTAAAGACTCTTTTTCTCCAGTGTGTTGAGGGAAATGTTCCCCTAGGGCTTTTTGGGTCGAAACCCTAGCAGACTGAAAGTTGTCTATAAAGAGAAACACACATTCACACAGCCATTATGCTATTATAAGAAAATTCTATAGTATGAGGGGGCGTACCTTAGGTCCTACGTTTGAGAAGGTCCTTTAGGGTCCAAACCCTTCTTCAAGTTCCTTTCGCTCCTTTGTCCTGCAAAACAACCAATTCCAAAGAACACAGCAGTATATGGACAAAAAATTATAAAGAAATCATCTTCATGTTATAAAGGAAGGTAGTTAGTTATGAACTTTAAACAACCATTCACATATGAATTCAACCATGAATATCATAAACATAAAGAAGATTTATATTAGGAACTAAGTTGTGTTTCTTTTATTATAGACAAACAAAATACATAAAAGGAATAATTTCACCTGAGTCACCTTTCGTAGGCTCAAAGAAAAGCTTCCTTCCGGATCCATCTAGCCTCAAGCCTTTAGCAAACTCCTTCCATGACTTACTCCATGATGTCATAAGTAGTGGATGAACATCAACACACAAGGAAACAAGGGTTTCATGTACAAATGGGGGAAGTGTAGAAGGAACAAGGGTCTTTAGATCTGGTCAGGGGAAAAATATTAGTATAATAACCTTTCTCTCTCTTCTCTCCTCCCTCAGGCCTTCGCTTTGAGGTCTTTTTATACCTCTCCCAGAGTAGTTTTTTAGTTGGGAGTTGGTTGGGAAGAGTTGGGCCATAGGTACTAACAGGTGATCAGCAGGTAAAACCCTTAATCTCTGCTCGAAATTAAGGAGTTTTATATTTTTTTAAGTGTTTTAATACATATACACGGGTTGGGTATATTCCTACATGCATATACATGCGTTTAACTTAGGGCAATGTCACGTATAAGGGATAAAACACTGTTTTTTGAATTTTGAACTAGGTCTGGAAGGAGGGGTTCCCTAGGCCATGAGTGCAGCATCACAAACCATAAGAGTGAGATTTGGAGCTATAACAGATACCCCCTAATACATGAGGTTAGAAGGGGTACATGATGGCGAAAATGTATTAAGCAAGTACATGGAAAGGAAATCTGTCAAAAACCGAGGAGGACTTCAGCAGAATTCAGCCTACCAAGCCACAAAAGGAGATCAGAAAGAAACACTGCTTAGAGAAAGCAAAGCATGTCCACATATCAAGTAAAAGCGGATCCACTAACTATAGAATTATAAATGACTGGAAAATACATAATGGATCATTTGATCATGATCGAACAAGTACATGTCTGAATATCACATATAAGACTATCAATGATGCTGAAAAATACAACAGATCGCTGATATCAAAGACTGATCCCAAAAGGTACCGACTAGACATGATGGAAAAGGATGGTACTACACTGCAAACTCAGGTGTTAGCATATAGAATGTCGCCATGACTGACTGTAACATATAAGTGGAGTGGTATCAACTAGCAGCAACAGGAGCAACTGTCAAGTGAACCAATGAATGCTGATACAACCTGAGGTCTTCACCGACCGCTGTGGTACATTTCTACACCATGGGAATAAATAATCTGAAGTCGACCATGTGAGAAGTCGTTTGATTACCGGTCATTGATGTATACCGTTAACAAACGCGAGACTACTCATCGATAATGATAATGAGCGTCAAGGTACCCAGTACAATCCAACAAGTGTGAATATATGAGCTAGAGTCTAACACCTATAAGAATCTATCGATCAAGAGACAATGATGGTTTCCCATTGTCGATAGTGAAGGATCTGGCATTAATGACTACAAACCCCAAGGTACTGCCAAATGGACTCTCGATCTTTGCCCCAGAGAAATGAGTCGGAGTCAATAGGGAAAGATCCACTAGAAGGAAGGCATTAAGGCATCCTTCATCAATCTAACATGAGTGTAACACGTAGGCCAATAATGTGCAAGGAATTGGACAAAAGAGATGTAGTAACCCAACCGAAGTACGTTTTTGGCGTACACAAGATGTGGCTAGCGCATGACAGAAACCCTCTGAACCAACCAATAATGAAAGCTGACACAGAGGTGAGGTATCCACCAATAGGTTCAAATGGAAACCAAGGTACTACACGAATCCCAATGTGTGATAATGTAAGTTGATGTCGAACACAAGGGAAACCACTCAGTCAAAGACCCATGATACTGATCGATGTTGAGCACAAGGTGAC
>APFE030489461.1:0-11114 GCA_000404065.3 Pinus taeda
CCTGAACTCTTGGATATTGCTCAGTTTAGCTACAATATTCAAAAGAGTTTTGCGACGGGGTACAGTCCATTTGAGTTGATGAATGGGCAGATGCTGGTTGCTCCCCATACCGTTGAGACTACAGGTCGTATGAGGAGTCCTCATGCGAAGAGGTTCATGAAGGCTTGGGAGGAGACCTTGGAGTTGGCACGATTGCGCTTGCATGATGCTGCAAGGAGAATGAAGAAATATGCTGATCGGGGGAGACGAGATGTACAGTTCAGTGTGGGAGATATGGTGTTTCTCAGGATTACCGGAAAGCAGTTTCAGCCAGCCAAGGGGACGGCCGCCAAACTGACACGGAAGTATGAGGGACCATTTCGTGTGAAGAAGCGAGTGGGGGAGGTTACTTACGAGCTGGAGCTTCCGCACCATATGCACATGAAACATCCAGTTTTTCATGTGAGTCAGTTGAAGAGATGTAGGCTTGATTCAGACCATCCAGAGAGAGCTGAACCATCGAGAGGACCAGCTGGGATAGTGGACAAACCAGGCTTGGAGTTGGAGAAGATTTTGGACTTCAAAACTACAGGGGTTGGTTGCCACCAGAAATGGGAGTACCTTGTCAGATGGAAGGAAGCACCGGAAGAGGAGAGTTGGGAATCAGAGGACTCACTTTGGAGATGGAAGAGGAAGATTAAGAGATTTGAGTGGAGGATACTTAGACGTGGAGGATTGTCGAGGGCGACAATGATTTCCAGTGAGGGAGGATGTAACGCCCTACAGCTCCGGCACGGCCGTGCGCCCTTCACGAGGTGAAAATTGGCTAAGTATGGTGCGAGCTCTCCAACATATGGACGTGCGGTGAGATAGGAGCGCGCAGTTATGTGGAGATGCTCATGGGTTTATACGGAGAGTTGGGTGAATGGAACCGGCAACCGACCGTAGGTAGACCATGGGCGGTCCCGCACGATGGGCGGGCCAACCATCCACCGAACGATGGCGTGTGGGCGAGCGACGGATAGATACAAGTCGGCCGAACGCTTGACACATCCGACAGAGGGTATAAACACGGAGCACAAGCTTCATTTGGGACATCGATCAAGGTTCAACATCGCAACCAACGCATAAGTCTTAGTGCGAAGGGAGGGCGCGGTGGAACGAACCGCAGGTCGCACGGAGGATGCGCCCGCAACGCCGGGCAGGCAAACGCGTAGCGTGACAGGTCGACGGCAGCGCGGGTAGACCGGAACACAGTGTGCGGGTGGACGACCAGGCGAGGGCGTGGGCGACCCGCCCGCCCACGGTTGGAGGTGAACGCGAACGCCGGGCAGGTTGAGGTTCGGTTGGGCGTGCACGGTGTGCACGGGCGCGCCCACCGTTCGGGCAAGAAGCAAAGTATTGTAAAACAGGTGAAGGCGAGGGCAGACCGCCGTGCGCTCTTGCACGAGCGGGCGCCCGCCTTGGATGTAAAACACCGATTGAGTATTACTCCCGGTCATGTTGTAAATATTCTTCATATAATAAAAGATCTTTCTTATACATGATTCTTGTTATCGGTTTTGTTTATCATCGCATTATAATGGAATTCCGCACATTATAATTTAATAAGTGAAGTTTTTATGAAAGTGAAGGCGTAGTTCGTAAAACACTTAACCATGGAAACGGTGAGTCGTTTAGGCGGTGCCGCACCCGCTCAACTTAAGAAAAAAATAGTTGGGGGCGTGACAGGTGAGGTACTTAACAACGGGGACTCGATTAGTTGAGCTAACCCTTGGAGCTTGAATTAATTTGTTTGATATAATTATTTATAATCTAATTTAAAAATATATTAACCTAGGAACTAAAATCTAAATATTTATTAGTTTACCAAAAATAATCATTTTTAATTCATACGAACCTAAAATAACTTAAATCAAAATATTAATATTTAATTCAATATAAAAGATTTTGATTCCCCCAAAAATCCAAAGTTATATTATGTTTAATATAATTAATTAATTCTATTACCAAACTTATTTTTATATAACCAAATATGAATAATTTTTATTAAAAAAATAAACTCATCCAAACTATGAGTTACTATGGTATTAACTAGTTTTTCTTAGAATAAATATAATTCAAATCAAAATGTTTATTAATAATTTTTAATTCATATAAACCTAAATATATCTAATTAAAAATATTTCGATTACTCGTATTATCTTTACTAATAAAACGAATTAAATAACTTATAATATAGTATATTATGTTTATTTTTATTACTAATATTATTTTTATATAACCAAATATGATAAGGAATACACCTAAATGATAATCAATTAATATATGATTATAATTTTAAACATATTTAATTGTATATAAATTACTAAGTAAAACATCTACTAAAATTATAGAACTTCACCTCAATAATACGGGGGATTTTTTTAATCCATCTAAAAAAAAAAACAAGAAATCCACTCGATCAAGAAGACAAGGTAAAAAAAAAGGGGGAGGGGAACGGGGGGTGCTAAGAAGAAATGGCAGAGATCCAACAGCTGTTAATCTTCCAGCCATCATCCTTATTAAGATTGCCCGACCACCTTTTGATTTCTATGGCCTCCCTAAACTTCCAATGATGAAAATGAGCAACCTTAGCAATAACCTTAACCTCCTCAATACATATATGATGCTTAATCTTCTCCGTGTGTTTAGCCAAGGCTGAAGTCTGGGTCCTCCCATGTTTGATGTTAGTTGCGTGCTCATGAATCCTTTGATTAATAGAGCGCCCAGTTTCACCAACATAGGGGGTCCCACACAAATAGGGAATAACATAAACACATTTCATGTCCTTGGGGTCAACTGGGCCTTTAACAGATCTAAGGGAGCTACGAATGGTGTTGAGGGTATGAAGGTAGAGGGAACATTATGCCTTCTGAGGATTCTCGCAATCCCATCAGTGGTCCCCTGAATGAAAGGGAGATGCACCCCTGCAGCTCGATCTAAGGGGTCTTTTTTAACCTTGGGACCTTTGCCAACTCTGAGGAAGGCTTTCAGAAATTGTTGCCTACTATAACCATTATTAACAGAAACGTTAAGAAGATGGTCTTTCTCTTTATCAAGGTTCCCTTCATCAGAGATTCTTAGCGCATGAGTAGCAAGCGTGTTGAGAACACCCCATTTTTTAGCATGGAAATGGTGAGAGTTTGCAGTAAGATACTGCTCAGTATGAGTTTTCTTACGAAACACCTTGTAGGAGAAAGAACCATCTTCCTTCTTTGAAATGAGAACATGAAGGAAAGGTAGGCACCCATCAACTTCTTGCTCCATAGCAAACTTTATGGAGGAAGATTGATTGTTGAGATGTTGAAAAAATAGATCTAACTCCTCATGGCCATGAGGCCAGATGACATTAGTATCATCCACAAATCTTTCGCATAACTTCGACAGGAGATGGGTTGATGCCAAAGCCTTGGATTCAAAGTCCTCCATAAAAAGAATAGCCACAACAGGGGACAAGGGGGAGCCCATGGCCACCCCACAAGTCTGCTCATAGTATTCCCCTTAAAAGAAGAAAAAAGTAGAGGTAAGACAAATCTCTACTAAATGAGCAATATTAGGGTCAGTGAGGTGATTAATGACCTCAATGGCCTCCTTTATAGGAATGCAAGTGTAAAGAGAAACCACATCAAAGATAACAAGAATGTCCTCAAGATCACACTTTATGCCCTTTAACTCATTGACAAATGAATAAGAGTCTTTGACAAAGGACTCTGTAAGCCCAACAAGACGATGAACCACACTTGTTGGTTCGAAACGCGTCAGCAAATAAATTTTGATGTGATTATCGCCGAAAATCTGTCTCAAAATTTTTCTGAACTTGCTATGGAAAATTTGAATTCATTTTAATCATTCTTCTGAATTGTGGAATATGCAATTCTCTAACTTTAAAATGTTGTTAAAACCATTACACTAAATTATATCTTAACAAATATCATATAAAGACATTACCAATTAAATAAAAATAGAAATAAAATAAATCTCATTTAAAAATATTATTAGTTAAATGAAAATAAAAATAAAACACAAAAAGATCAACAATTATACTTTACCAAATGTATCATGAAAACATATAAATTATAATCATTGGAAAATATTAAAAGAACATTACAAAGTGAGATTGTATCAGAAGAGATTAACAAAAAGGTACTTGTTCACTTTATAAATAATTGATTTTGCAAATTTTTCTTCAATATTTTATTTAATCACTTGGTATTTTATATATAAGAAGAAGTTATACAATATGGATGCAAATGGGTTTCCTAAAATTGCTTCTAACTTTAGCCAAAACCTCAAGGTACTTGTTCACTTTATAAATAATTGATTTTCCTCTTTTAATTTTGCTTCAATATTTTATTTAATCACTTGGTATTTTCTATATAAGAAGAAGTTATACAATATGGATGCAAATGAGTTTCCTAAAATTGCTTCTAACTTTAGCCAAAACCTCCACCTTCCACTAAAGTGAGGGTGACATAAGGATGTCGAGTCCTTGCTAGACCATTGGGGAATAAAGAGGAGATCATGTTGCAGAATTTAGATAATATCAAAAATAATATTGCTTCCAAATTTAAAGATAAATCGTGGGAAAATAAAGAGTTGTAAGGAAAAAAGGAAAGTGCAATATTATAAGGAGGTGATCAACCCCCATCTGGAAAACCAAAATTATCTCCATGTCTTGACTAGTGTTAAGATGAAAATGAACATTTCCAATATTATAACTAATTCTCATGAGCTTCATAGTGAAACTAGGCATTGGTGAATTCTCAAAACACCATGGGATGAAAGAGTTTGTCACTTATGTAGGAATTGGTGAATTCTCAAAACACCTTGGGATGAAAGATTTTGTCACCAATAATAGGAGGGTTGAAGATAAAAACAATTTCTCTTAGATTGTCCATCTTATATTCACATGAAAGAGTTTGCCACCAAGCCCGAGGGTTGAATATTGACTCACATTAAAACACTTTCTCTTATATTATCCATCTTATAGTAAAAATCACTTGCTCGTAGATTGTCCATCTTATAGTCACATTAATTTTTTTTCTCTTAGATTGTCCACCTTATACTCACATTCAATCCCATTCAAGCTTATAGGAATTACTAGTCACACATTTCAACTTATTCAATATTTTTCGAGACAATCTAACATGTCTTCAAACAATAGAACTCAGATGGACGGGGAATTAAACCTGTTAGCTACCACTACAGTTATTGTCCTTTAACAACCTTCTTAAGATTTTAACTCATAAAATATATGGTGGTATGGGAACCCTTCTCTCACTTCTTTTTGAGCATGTAAATAAAACGTTAAAGAATCATATTTAATCTATTACCTTCTTAAAGTCTGATAGACTATATAAGCCTTAGTGGGCATTAATCATCATAGTCATCATCATTATACATCCAAATTATCATTTCACTCCTAATATTTATTAAATAAATTTTTATTTTATTTAATATATAAATAATTCAAAAAATCTAGAATTAATCTTATTTTTAAATTTCAAATTACTAATTATCTTAATTATTCTTAATAATGTTATCATAATTTATAATAAATTTAATCTATTTTTAATCTAATTTTAAATTTTTTATATAAGTCCAATAGTGTATAATGAAAATAATCTAAGTCCAAAATAACCTTAATAAATAAATAGTAATTATTCATTTTTAAATATATTACTGTACTCAGATAACACTAGATGTAACATTTTGGTAAAGACAAATATAATAGTATTAATTATATATTTAGGGATTATAATTAAACAATTTAAAATTCAATTTAATAGATTCAATTTCTCTATATTTAATTACAATAAATTATTTTATATTTATAATATAATAATATATTAAATATAAAATAAATCTCAAATCAAATATATATTACACAACACAAAGCTAGCAAACTTAAAAATTGGTACCAAGACTATTATTATTATAGTCATGAACTTTACTACATCTTAATCACATAGTGGAAAGCAATATTTCATATTCACCAACTTCTCTCTCTCTCTATATATATATATATAATTAATTTACATGACTTTCCTTCATACTATTAAGATTATATATAAGGGTTGCCTTTTTATAAAAATACAACCAATTATAATAAAATTAGAATAGAATCAACTATTAAAAAATGATGAAGAAATATATGGTTCCATTTCACTTTAACGCACTCTAGTGGGATGGATTCCCACCTCTGGACAATTTTATGTATGTTAAAAGGAACACAGAACAATTCATTTAAGTCAGTTGCATCTTTATATTTGAATTCCTTAGTCTCCTGGAATTTGCAGTTGTCTCGATATGGGATCACAACCCTAATTACCTCCATCATTAGTTTGTTGTGCATAAATCCCTCGGGACCCTTCAATTATTTATCTTATGGGTCATCTGGAGAGCACGTAATGCACTAATCTTTGATTCCTCCCAACCTTCTATCTATAGAACCAAGTCTTTGATCATGACATACTTGAAAGAATTTTCTCGTGAGCCCTTCCCTTCTCCTTGCCCTTCTCGCTCCTCCTTTTATCTTTTGTCTACCTTTCCATTTGGATTTTTTAATGGAGCTAGTTCCTTTGGGTCATGTGATTGTAGAATGATCATTTATCTAGAACATGATCATCTCTTTAGATTCCTTTGATTTGGTAAAGTTGAAATAAAAAGTATTTGATAATAATGCTTTTAATTAAAACTGCCCACAACCAAATAAATATATTTATTTGGTAATAAAAATAAATATATTTATTTGGTAATAATTAAAACTATCCACAACCAAATAAATATATTTATTTTTGTTTTGAATTATGATTAACATTGTTTTTTATTTAAAAATATGTTACTTTATTAAAAAAAAAAATTAATTCACTTCCGTAAATGTAAATATTGTCACATTAACTTATAAAAAATAAAAAAATCATAAAAAATAATAACCTTTAAATTAATATTTAACATAAATTTAAAAATAAAAACAATGAATAAAATTTAAAATAATTAAAATCAAATAACAATTAAATTGGTAAATAATAATACTAATATTTATAATTTTATTTTTAAATACCAATTTTCCATAAATCAATATTTGATATTAACGGTTATTTCAATTTTAATAGAAATTGTAATAACTAAAAACACATTAATTGATTTGAACGCAGTGCGGTGAACAGCGGAGGATTCTGCCATTTGGTTGCACCGTAAACCCGTACAGCGGAGGATTCTGGCATTTGGTTGCACCGTAAACCCGTGTACATAATTTCTCTGGCAAACACACTTTCCGGTTAACGGTTGCGGAAATGGGTTGACGCATTATCCATGGCTTAGGCGGATGCGAGATGATCTTCATGGGTCAATAAATAATGGCAATCTTTATTTCTACTTTATTGAAATATAAATGAGGTCTGACATGCGAGGGGAATAAGAGTTGTCTTGCTGTTAACATGCCAAAATTAATTTTGAGAAAAATATAAATGCAAAGCAATTTCTATTTGGCTCGCATGTCAGACCACATTTATATTTCAATAGAAGTGGAAATAGAAATTGCCATAAATAATAGTCATACTGTACGTAATCCAGTCTCGCAAAATTAAAGTTGAAACCATTAATAATCATACAGTACACAATCCAGTCTAGTCTGGCGAAATTAATGTTATTAATGGATCTATAGATTTACTCCTTTACTCCTCTAGGTAGACTTTACGGTGCAACAAACTTTTGTACCCAGCATCTTTAGTGAGAGTTCTTTACCTAATTTCTTTAGTCGTGCATGTGTTTCTTTCCAAGGTACTGTGACGAGTGACGTATTTCGAAGCTTTTTGATCAAATCTCATGAAAGTTTATACGATCATATCATAGAAAAGATTTTATAAGTTAAATTTATTAATGTGTCCGTATAGTTAAAAGCTGTTTTCAAAGGTTTTAGGTGGCTTTTCATTTCTCGCTTTTAGTCGTCGACATACGGTTAACAGTGCGACCTTTCCGAGGGTGTCGGGATGTGCGTGGCATTTTTTTTTATAAATGTTGTTATTCGAGTTTATTGGAGTTTTTGTTTAGCTAATTTCTCCGATTTCAGGTACTTTTGATTTTTTTTTAAAGTAATCAAGTCATCTTTACATTTACAAATATATTTCAAACCATTAAAAAATTATATTTTTATTAAAAAATATTTATTAAATTAATCAAACAAAAAATCAAAATTATTTAATATAATTATTTGGCATCTGCCATCGATTTGTAATAATGTCATAATATCTAATGATAATTTTTTTTGAAAAAAACCGAAATCTTCACACAAATTTTGAAAATTTTCACACATGTTATACTGTAATATCTAATAATAAAATATTTTTGAAAAAATGAAATCTTCACATAAATTTTCAAAATTTTCTAAAGAAACTATTAAAATAATTAATTAATAAAAAAACACAATTAATAACTATTACATTAATCACATTTACATAATTAATAAATTCACTATTACATCTAAACATGAAATAAATTCCACATAAAATGCTCATTACAATGCATTTGAATGATGCTTTGGGTTACATAACTTACATCCTTCTGCCAGCTATTTTTACGGTTTACACGAAGTTTATGTTATGCATTATTCAATAATCATGTCAAAACTAATTTTTGACTAATCTTAAACGAAATGAATGGATTTTTTTTTTCATTTAGGAGCAACGTTTTTATTATTGTGCGGATAGGTGAACGCATTATATAATGTAGTGTTATGTTTATTAACATTAAACTTTAAGATTTAAAAAAAAAAAAAAAAAATTGGATTTATAAATTTAAAGTGTTTATGTTCGAGGAAATTTATTATACAATGTTATTATTTTAGCTTAGATATATTTAAATTCCGGATTTCATCTTTATGAGCATTTGGTGGATTGGGATTTAAGATGGATGAGATTTAAGATGAATCTAGCTAACTAGTAACAAAAATACAAAAGTAGAGATGAATGTTCTTATTATGTAGGACATATTAATATGTGTCACTAGTTTTCCTTATCTTTTTGTATTGTATTGAGACATATGTAATAAAAATATTATGACCATATTAATATTGTGAACTTAGGTCATATTCATGTTTTTGTAATGCATCATTTTTTCATGAAATTATCATGTAATGTATTCTATGTGAGGGTATGATGAGTTTATTGTAAAATGTATTTGGGATAAATAATCACAAATATAATATTAGGATATGATTTCCTCACAAGGTTTTAAATATAATTTTAAAAGGGATTTAAAAAATAGTTTATGAATTAAGATAGTCTCACTTCTCCAACTCAAAGTAATTTT
This sequence comes from Pinus taeda, assembly GCA_000404065.3. Classification (NCBI taxonomy): domain Eukaryota; kingdom Viridiplantae; phylum Streptophyta; class Pinopsida; order Pinales; family Pinaceae; genus Pinus; species Pinus taeda. The sequence goes on from APFE030489461.1 coordinate 9,331, forward strand.
ATAGCAAGTGGAATAAAAATTAGTGTTTGTGTAAAAGTGGTTATGGAACCATTAGTGATCAAGTTAATTGTCAAGAAATTTATTATAAAAGTTGATAGTTCAAACCTAGGTTTACCCATGTCCTTATTAGGGGTAGTCATGGACACCTAATGTCCCCTATTTTGGGAGAAGGAGTGATTAGTAAAATGGGATGTCAAAAATAAAAAAATAAAAATAGTTATAGAGTTGTGATTTCAATGGACTCCATATCATGCAAATATTAACCCAACCCACTTATAAAACAAATCATAAATGCTTTGTAATTTAAGCAAGTTACCAATTCACCATAGTAAAAAGACAATTATGCTAGTAATAATTAGAATGAACTTAATATCTCACACTAATCCAAGTTATTTAAAAAATAACAATTTGACAAATTTATAAAAATTAATTATATATATTAATAAATAATTACATTCTTAAACATAATTTGTTATATTTACTAGAAACCATTCTTAAAGAGTTTAAAATATTTTCATTTCAAATTTCTATTCAACACCTTTGATTAACTATTTAATGCAGTTTTTCGTTAATTACATATTTTATATTTAATTACATATTTTGTATTTGAAAATATAAATTTGTAACACCCTCCTCCCACATTTACCCAAGCTAACCGGTCCACTCTGGTAAACATGTGACAAGAGTCTACTATGATGAGATTCAACCTCCTAAGACTCCTTAAGGAAGTGGAATCGACAAACACAACCAATATGAACTTCCACACATGCAATAGAACCCTTAAGATCTAACCAACCCCTGAAGATGATCAACTACTGAGACAAAAAATCATTTGATTGATCTTGACCCTCAATCGCTCCCATGACAAGCCCTGCATGCAACTAACGCCTTCCAGTCACTCCCACAGCATGGCATGCCAACGACTGTGGACTTTTCCAACTAGTTCTATGCCAGCGACCCCAGATTTTGTGCCACTTTTTTAGAGCCAGGACTTAGGCCACAGCCTAGAACTTCATAAAAACTTTGAGAATGATAAAATAACATGGAAAAAAGGTACTAATGCAAACATTGATACAAGTACAAGTAATCGTCAAACATGTCACAATTGTGTAATCTATACGTCATAAAATTATATTTAATCATAGGTTTCTCATACTTATCTCAGATTTGTCAAGAAGCACTGATGCCATATCACAATAGCTGTATAATCATCTATTAGGTCATATATTCATTTTAATTTGAAATACTAATCAAATCGTGATGATATCCATACATCAAGTCTATCATGGAAGATACTCATAACCAACATATTATCAATATAAATAACAAGGATATAGAAGCCATAAATATCACATGTGAACCAGTACATTTATACATAAAATACTAAGGAGAAAGAGCTCTTATTGATGAATGAATAGGTCAACCAAGTTCTAGAATTCCCGAACTAATGGACCATAGATTGGCTAAACCAAATCTTTCTTCAGCCAATCACGCCTGTTCCATATTCCAAGCGTGAATGTGGGACTCACAACCAAACCAAACTAAGGCTTCCAAAGGCCAAACCAGCTCAACTCTCAGCAATATAATCAGGCTTTACTGCAATTACAACCAAATCACTAGGCCTTAAGAAAGCATGGAGGCCACCATATTTCTCCACCTACATGATGAAGAATTTTCCTGCTTCCTAGTCTCTAGGATTTACTATATATTTGGTCATGCACTGGTCAAGGATTCATAGGCATAATTGAGACTCCACCCTCCAGGGTTTACTGTATATCCTGCCA
>APFE030489474.1:0-29191 GCA_000404065.3 Pinus taeda
AATCGGTGGCCATTCACAATAAGAGGAATCTAAAATTCATCAATGGTCTTGATTCTTACTGCTCCATTGTTAAAGACTTTGTCAATTTCATATGGCCCAAGCCAATGGGTTTGAAATTTACCTTTGAAGTCTTTGAACTTGGAATCAAACAGTAGCGGCCAATATCCCTCTTGAAACTTTTTCGCTTTGATGTATCTGTCATGCCACTTAGCTCTTTGATGTTGAACTAGATCAGTCCTTAAAATTGCTTCTTTTCTGATCTCATCTAGCTCATTCAACTGCTCCATTTTGTGCTTTTGGGCTTCTGATAGATTCATCCCCAACTGGACTGCCATCTTGAAAGTCTTGACTTGAAACTCAATGGGGAGCAGGACTTCTTTCCCATAAACAAGTTCATAGGGAGAATGTCCTATTGTATTCCTCCATGTAGTTCTGTAGGCCCATAAGGCTTCAGGAAGCCTTTCTTCCCAATCTCTTCTATGTAGATGAACAGTTTTGGTGATGATCCTCTCAAGCACTTTGTTTGTAGACTCCACTTGGCCATTTGCTTGCGGATGGTAAGGAGTAGATTTTCTGTGCTTGATTTTGTATTCTTCCATCATCTTCTCCATCAAGTTAGATGTAAATTGACTTCCCTGATCTATCGCAATTTCTCTTGGAACACCAAAGCGAGTAAAAATATCCTCATAAAGAAAGTTAACAACTGAATTTTCAGTAGCAGCAAGTAATGGTTTGGCTTCTACCCATTTAGTGACATAATCAGTGCATACCAATATATACTTCTTTTGCTTAGATGGTGGATTAATAGTTCCAATGAAATCTAAAGCCCATTTTTCAAACGGTTCGATGAGTACTTGTGGTTGTAATGGCATTTCATTTGAAAGAGTCGGTCTCCCAACTCTTTGGCAGCTGTCACACCTTCTGACATATTGTTTTGCATATTTGAAAAGGGAAGGCCAATAATACCCTAAAGAAATGATTTTATAGGACGTCCTTTTGTCAGCAAAGTGTCCATCACATGGTTCATCATGAAATGCCTTGAGAATATCAGGCATTTCATCTTCCCGAACACATCTTCTGATCACACAATTAGCCTTGTTTTAAACAATTCATTAGAAATCCATGAATAATTTGAACTCTCCTGAATAATTCTTCTTTTTTCACTGGGAAATAAATGTGGAGGTAGCTTTCATGTAACCAAATAGTTAGCAATATATGCATACCAAGGAGTCTTAGTAGTTACTGCAAATAAATATTCATATGGAAACTTATCCTCTACAGGAGAACCTTCATTAGTATTTTGGATTCTAGACAAGAAATCAACTACTGTATTTTGTTTCCCTGGTCTATCCAACACAATCATATTGAAATCTTGTAAAATTAAACGCCATCTTGTAACTCTGCCATTAGTAACAGGTTTGTTTATTAGATATCTAATTGCAGAATGATTTGTATGGACACAAGTTTCGTAGCCTGTTATATAATGTCTAAACTTATTGATTGCATGAACAACAACTAAGAACTCTTTTTCAGTCACAGTATAGTTTAACTCAGTGGGAGTCAAATTTTTATTGGTGTAGTAAATTCCATAAGATATTAAATCCTTTTGACCCAACACAGCTCCTAGAGCTGTATCTGAAGCATCTGTGGAAATATGGAAAGGAATTTTCCAATTTGGCCCTCTCAAAATCGGTGCTTCAGATATTCTTCTTTTCAAAGTTTCAAATGCAGATTGACAATCAGGATTCCATTTGAATTCACAGTCTTTTGTAAGTAATTTGAAGAGTGGAGATGCTATTTTGGTGAAGTTTTCAATAAATCTTCTATAGTATCCAGTAAATCCAAGAACACTTCTAAGATCTTTTTGACAATTTGGAATAGGCAACTTGGAGATGACTTCAACTTTTGATCTATCAACTTTAATTCCATCTCCCGAAATATGATGTCCTAAAACAATCCCCTCAGTAAACATCATAAAGCATTTTTCATGACTTAAGGAAAGATTTGTTTCTTTACATCTAATAAGGACCTTTTCCAAATTTTCTAATGCCTCTTCAAATGAATCACCATAAACTGTAAAATCATCCATGTAGACCTCTACACAATCATGGATTATTTTAGAAAAAATACCTAATTCTGCCCTTTGAAATGTTGCGGGTGCATTAGATAATCCAAAAGGAAGCACTCGGTAAGAAAAAGTTCCCCATGGACAGGTGAATGTGGTCTTATCTTTATCTTCAGGTGCTACCTGAATTTGATTATAGCCACTAAAACCATCCAGAAATGAAAATTACTTTTTTCCTGCTAAAGTGTCTAATACCAGATCGATAAAGGGTAAAGGGAAGTGATCCTTCAAGGTTGCTTTGTTCAATTCCCTGTAATCAATGCATACCCTCCATTTACCATTCTTTTTCGGTACTATAACCAAAGGAGAAACCCATCGGCTATCTGAAATTGGATAAATGAAGTTTACATTGATTAGTTTTTGGAGCTCTTCTTTCACTATCTCCCTAAGGTTTGGATTCATCCTTCTCTGAGGTTGTCTGATTGGTCTACTGTTTTCCTCGATGTAGATGTGATGAATGCAAGTCTTAGGGTCGATACCTTTCATATCTGTATACTCCCATGCAAATGCAGTAGAATGTTTTTGCAAGATTTTGGTTAGTTCTCCCTATTGTGATCTTTCCAAGTTTTTGTTGATATTCAATGTTTTACCTGGAAAGATCTTAGTGGCGGAACTACCAAACTCTTCCATAGAGTAAAGAGACATTTGTCTAGATGATAGATACTCAATGTCAAAATCTAACTGAAATTGTGTGTGGTCATATTCTGAAGATGTTTCAAAGTTTTCTAATGTGTTCAGAATTTGACTATCTTCACTGACTTCAGAAATGGTAAAGATAGGTTGTATAGTGTCCTCATCATCAACCGACTCATTATCTCCTATTTCTGTAATTGCTTTTGCTGGAGGATACAAATTGAATTTCTTCATCGAATTACCATCAGAAATATATATATCCCCAGACCTACAACTGATAAAGGCATCAGCTGTGGCTAGCCAAGGTCTTCCTAAGATAAGAGGGTGTCCTCCTAAATTACTCTTGGGAGTTAAAATCATGAAGTCTACTGGATATTCCCAAGAGTCTAAGGAGACCGAAATGTCTTCTTTTTTCTTTCTGAGTGCTTGGGTTTTGAAGAGATGCTTCAAAACCTTTATTGGCTTCAAGAGAATATTCCTCAGAAATGATTTTCTTTTGGGCATCTATAGAAGGTTTAAATAAGACTCTACCATATCTGAGTTGTACATCATTGAGAGGAACAATCATATAGGTAGGAAATTGTTGACCTTCTATTATGTAAGCATTTTTATGGTTTTTATTATTGGGGTTTGGTAATGGCTAGGAAGGAAGTTGATTTGGCTTCTATTGGAACGGAAGAAAGAGCTGAGAATTTGGATTCTGTTGAGAAGGTTGCTGTTGTTGTGGAAATGGCAATGATAGTTGTGGATTTGGAAGTTGTGGAGCTTGTTGGTTTTGAAAAGATGGAGGATATTGATGGAATTGAGCAAATCTCCCATAAGGATTTTGCATACCTTGTACCCATGATTGAAATGGATTTTGTTGTTGGGGCCAAGGTTTTTGCCAAGGATTCCAATTTGGTGGGGTCTGAAAGTTCATAGAGTTGTTAAACCCTTGGTTTTTCTGCCCTTGCCAAGGTCTCCTTTCAACAAAAAAGAGAGACTCAATTGTATTTGGATCTTCTTGAAAGACAGCTTTGAGCCCGGGAATTGAAGGACAATCCTTGGTCTCATGATTCTCTGAAAAAATCACACATGTTTCTACAACATTTGCATCTAAGGGACATTCCCTTAGAGCATGTTTCTTTCTACATTTTGGGCAAAAGATGACCAAAGATTCAGCTTCTGCTTTTTGCTTATTGTGTATCTTAAGAGTGTCTAGTTTCTCACTCAGACTCCCTAAGATATCTGTTTTGAATTCATCAAGCATATTGCCAATCTCAGCCCTACTTACTGATCCAATTGCAGATTTGTTTGCTTTAATGAGAGAAGGATCTCTAGGCCCTTTCCTAGTTTTTGATTTTCCCCTTGAGAGATGGACACATAGCTCTGCTATATCATGAAGTGGAAGTTGAAATATATCTCCTTTTCCCATCATGTTCAAAATATCTATCCATTCATCTCTAATGGCTTTTAATAGAAGGGCTTTCAAGGTTTCTTCATCGAGGTTACTCATTTTTTCTCTTTTGAGGTTATACTGAAATCTTTCAAGTAGATCCTCCAAGTTTTCATCCTCTTTTTGGACCATTTTGAATACCTCTTCCTTATGATTGGTGGGCATGCAATAGTCCAGGTATCTATCCAAAAATTTTTGTCTCATATCATTCCAATTCCTAATGGATTGGGTGAGTAATCACATGAACCATTTCAAAGCTGCTCCTTTCAATGTTGAAGGGAACAGTTTGAGTTTTTGAGAGTCTTCCAGATAATCATAAGTTCGACACACGACCTCAAACTCAAATAGAAATGTTTCAAGATCCTCATTTCTTAACCCATGAAAGTTTGGGAGGACAGATGGTGAAATTATTTTTCATTGTTGCTCGAGAATCCTCATCAACTATAGGAAATCCGAATGAGTTATTTCCATCCCTATTTCCCCCATTGTTACCTCTACCTCCTCCATTGTTTCCTCCACCCCCTCCTCTACCTCTACCTCTACCAAATCCTTTAACTACCTCCTCTGTCATGACAGCTTCCTCAGGGATTTCAGAGTCCTCTGGTTCCTCTACTAATGGCGAACGAGGAGGAATTTCTCCCTCTTCTTCCTCAGGTGATTCTACTTCTTCAATTAAAATGTGTCTCCCTGTGGAAGGAAAGAAAGAATCTTTTCCTAATTCATATTTGATGGATGGTGTGGGAGAGTCTCCTAATTCAACTACTGCCTCTTGAACTCCAGGAATCATAAGGCTAGGAGTATGAGTTGGAGATGATGGAGGTGTCTCTTGTCTATTTCTTGAAGTAGATGGAGTTGTAAAAATCGAACTCTTGGCTCTAGCTAAAAACCTTTCCATAGACTCTCTTGCTCTATGAATGTCATTTTTTGTTTTTCTTCAAGTCGGGCTAATAATTCTCTTTCAGATCTTCCAGGTCACTCTAGGTGCAAGAAGAGAGCATACTCAAGAAACTATTAAACCAATAACTTTCTCTTTTCTGATCCTCCAGGTCACATTACGTGCAAGAGGAGAGCATACTCTGAGAGGTTATCAATTTTCCTTCCTTGAAAAATTTTTATTTATATTTTTTTTTAAGAAATTGGCTACCTAGTTTCACTTCCCTCGCAATGGCGCCAAAATGTTTGGTCAATTTAGTATGTCCTAAATTTCTATTTAAAATGTCAATCCGAGAGTCGTAAACTAATGAAGTGAAGTGCATTCTATGTGCAAGATAACCTTTTCCTTAGTCTTTTGTCACTTTTGAGTTTTTAGTTTGTTTTTTGGTTTATCCTCTGTGGATTCCCTAGTGTGAGATGGCGAAATTGAAAATGAAGTGTGGATGGTGATTTCTATAATGATTTTCCAAACTTAAAAGTTCTCAAAAAGAAAGTTTCCAAACTGAGTGTAATGAAATCAATTCTCAAAAAGAAGTAAATGCACCAAAACAATGAACTAGTGACAATGGCCCAGTATCCTTACTGTTGTATGAAAAAGAAAATAAAATCTGAACTTCAAGCAACTCAAAGACTGAAAGAAAAGCAAACTAAATCACACTACTTCAACCCATACTCTGACCCTTCACCTTTCGACTCAGTCCGGCTATAGGAAGTAATCATAAACAAGCCGAGTATTATGATATCTAAATTACAGGAAATTAAATTGCATAAAAGGAAACTAAGATTTAACTACTCATTCATATTTCAACTCTTGAAAATGACATAAGTAATTCAATCTCTAACTTGCAGGAAAGCAAACTAGATCACACTACTTCAAGTAATATTCTGATTCCTTACTAATTGAGTCGCTTGGCTATAGAAAGGAAATCATAAACACGTAAGTAAATATGATGTCTAAATGGCAGAAAAGTAATTAAACAAAACAAAACTTGAAAGAAATGACAATGCTGGAATTAAACTTAATAAATGAAAATCAACAAAAAAGGACAAGATGATGTCATGTCAGTAGTTATAAAAAATATGTAAATTTGCCCGGGCTACCTACAACAACCTGTAAAAGAAACATTGATCACCTTAACAGTTATGAAGAAAACATAAAATATGGACAGTGATGAACATTATAAAAGCATAAAATATATACAAGTAATGACTACAAAAATAGAAAACAAAATCAATTAAGAAACTATACAAAGCTTTAGTGTACAGGGGCCCTCTGTCACCTCAGCCAGCCATGTACTGAATCACAAATTGGATTCAGGAATGTTGTCTTCTCATATATTGAATTGCAGAAATAAAGCAAAGGAAAGTACATCACAGTGGGCTGAAACAATAGTCAAAATTACAACTTAAAGACTAACTATCAAGCATATATCAATGTGTTATTTATAAGTGCAAATGCTAATAACTAATTCCTAGATTTTGTGTTGCCAAGAGACATGTAAATCTCCACGGCCTGAGATTTAACGTGATGGTCATTACGGCAGTTGAATCCATGGAGTGGTGGCTGCTTGATTTGGTTCATAGGTTGATTGACAGTTGTACCAATACCTCCAGAAATGAAGGATCGTGCCATGCAATCCTTCACGTGTGCCAAAACAAAGTCGTGCCACCGCAAAATTCTTCATTTGGTCCTTCCTTTGACCGTCGTTGACCATGACCGTTTATAAGCCATTTGGCTGATCTGAGAGGACACACTCCATGTGCACGTCACCTGCATCTTGCCCATGTGGCTGGTTTCTGCATTGGACACCTGTAGCATAGATTTTGACAAAATGGTTGTGGAAACTTGGGTTGGCTGCGGAAAGTGACAAGTTTCCACAGCTGTTTGAACAAAAAATCTAAACCAAACAACAGTTAGAAACATAGTTAGGAAACCATTTCATGAGCTCTTTTTAGCCTAATATGCAATGATTTGACAGATGGGTGGATGAAGTAAATGGAAAAAGAAGGCTGAAAGGGTATATAGGGAAGTGCAGGTTTGGGACTCAACACAGACTATGAAGATTTCCTGATGACTTGCAGAGATAGATCAAAAATTGCGAAAGGTAGAAAAATCATGTTTTGGTCACTATCATGAGTAGAGAGTGAGGAGATGGAGGAAAGGGTGTTGGTGGCTAGAAAAAAATTATATTGGAAGTGGTATCTCCATCCAGTGGTGGCTAGATAGTCTTGTGCTACTGAGTGAGACTTATTGGGAGTAGTGGCTTCCAGCAGGTGGTGGCCTACACATTCATGTGAGTAGAGACTTCCTAGATGGTGGTGGCCTACATAACTGCCAAAGGGGTAGTGGAACCTAGCTAGTGGGGGCCAGCTGAAATATTTAAAAAATTTTAGTATATAATAATAAGAGAACGAGAAACAACACAATAACAGTGGGTGGTTTTTGTCTCTTCAGGGTTTGCACCAGAAATACTTGTGTCTCGTTGTGCATGCTTATCTTTATTTTTATCATGTCTCTTATGTTTTTATTTTATACTACATTTATCTACTAATGTTATGATGTGTATCGTTTTATAGTAATTAAAAAAAAGGTGTGAAAATTTTATAAGTTCCATCACTATCGATTCACCCCCCCCGAGTTGTGATCTACATTTCTAACAAGTCGTATCAAAGTGGGTTCTCTCCAATGAATCTTAACTACTTGAGAGTATATTTTTAACCATGGCCAAGAACAAGAACAAGATGTCTGGAAAGAAGAAGAGAAACAAAGAAGTTAGAAAAATTTCAGATTCAAAAGAACCCCTCATTTTACTGATCAAGAATGGTGAAGATAATCATGATGGTCCTCTTATATCTAATTTCCCATCCTCTTGCACATGCAGTGATGATGATGCTCTTGAGAGTGATGGGTTAAAGTATGATAACCAATTAGTTGAGATTGATATTTTGATTAGAAGTGGAGGTAATCCTTTTGGAGAAGAAATTAATAGTGACATTGGAGAAAATGAGAGACTAGTTGAAGATAAAACTCGACTTATATTAGAATTGGGTATCATACAAAGGCTCTCACTTGAAAATAAAGATTTGAGGAAACTGCTTTAAATTATTATAGAAAGAGAAAAAATTCAAGGAAGATATTTATAATTTGAAACCCAACTATAGGAGGAAAGAAAAACTAAATATGAAGTGAGCAATGAGTTGAAGGAGATTAAAGAAAAATGTGAAGCACTATAGGTTGAAGAATATTATGCAAAAGAAGAATTAAACAAGAGCAGATCTAGCATATAAGAAACTATAAGAAAATAAGGAAATAATAGTAGCAAGATGGAAAAGGAGAATGATCAAGAAAACCCATAACCAAGAAAGGAGCAAGAGAATGGGCCAAGGAAGGTACATTCACCAAGAATATATATTTCTCCCATAATGAGAAATGTCAAGTGTTTTGGCTATAAAAAATTTGGACATATAGTAGCGAATTGCAGAAGGAAATAAATCAAGTCCTCTCAACAAAAGCAGCATCCAAACAAGAAGCATCATCAAGAAAGCATGCAAATAATATTTCCATCTCCATGAAGTTCACCAACAATAAGGTTTAACAAACCTTTTCATGGTTATTGTTTCTCATGCAATGATTTTGGCCATAGGATATTTGAATTAGGGAATATGGAAGGATTAGAAAAAATATCACCAAGATATACAAGACCATTCCTTTACCTATTGGTTAGATAAGGTGCTACATGTATCACAACATTGGCCATAAAGCCAAAGATTGCAAGTTTCCCATCTATTATAGGAAATATAGTCAAAGGGAGAAATTTAGGCAAGGCCATCTACACAACAAGAAAGAAGGCAATGCACATGTCAAATATTAGTCTATCAAAGTATGGAGGAGAAATGAGGAGAAAGGGACTTGCACCAAAAATTTAGGTATGCATGGTCTCAGGGGGATCATACGACCTCATATTGAGTTGCATGTAGATCACTGGAGGTGTAACCATATTAGAGAGATTGTATGAAAATAATTGTGCATACAAGGAAGGTGATGCATGGGCTCAGGCGGCGCTACATGAGGTTTGAAGTATTGCTTCTATTTCTTTCTATAGTTTTTTAGCACTTGGGTCAGCCACACGTATATTTTTTGATAGCTTTGGAGCAATTTTTGGTTTATTTTTATGATTTTTTTTAGGAAATGGACACCATGTATTTGACCTAATGCATGCTATAATGATTCATTCTACTAATGTTGAATTTCCTCAGAATTTGGTGATCAGGTGGTAGACCATGCACTCTTCAAAGAGAAGAATGTGAAGGAGTAAAGGAAGATCCGTATTGAGGGGGGGAATTTTTGCTTCCAAATGGATTTGCATATATCTTGTTGGCATTGTGTTCATTGTGGAGGACCTTGTTATGCATCTATTTGACATAGGTTTTGTTGTGGATGCCTCGTAGATATTTAGAAGTGTCAGTATACTTGCATGACATAACTAGTATACTATTAGTGCTCATATTTCTAGATCACATTTATTTCAATCATTTTCCTACTTGTGTGGCTACTATTGAGCTCAATTGATGGTGTATTGGAGTTGTAACTTCTAGAGTCTACATATTTTCATTCATGGTTTATATATCTAGATGTATGGTTCATGTTTCTTCCAAGATTTTCTACATTTGGATAGTTGAGTTGTACTTGTGGAAGTGGGATTAGAGGTATATTTTTTATGATGCATGGAGAGAGTATGCTACTACTTGAGTCTCATGAGAGTATGCATGTTTCTTATGATATTTTGGTTCTAACTCTTCTGTTGTTGGGATTATGATATCATTGTATGGGAAAAGAGAGTGTGATGACCATGATAACATGAGGTCAAGGAGATGATGAATTATTAACGTGCTATATTGAAAGATCTTATGTTGTTGTTGTTGTTTCATGGATCTTGCTTTGTTATTGCTTCTTGGATTCATTACTTATTTGGTCCTGAATTACTTATATATATCTATATCTATATATATTCCTTAGAATCTTTGAAGACATTTATTGTTTGCTTGATTTAATTAAAATCTCACAAGCGACGGGCCTATTATATGTATATATATCAATGCCTTGAAGGGATTACACAAAGGTTTAATGATAAGCACTCAAGGGAAACCCTTCACAATGATGATCTAGGCTAGATAAATCCTTATTTTTTAACAAACCCCCAGCTCTAACCTAATATCCTTGTATTTCGACATGGTGGTCCCAAACTATGTGGTGTTTTCATATATAGAGTGGTATGGAGTCGTGGGAGGAATTCTAACTCATGTGTTAACATTCGTGCTGGAAGAAAGGGTCCATATGATCAAGGGTCTTATCTAGCACTTTAAATCCCAGTCCCCAACATTTTACAACTGTGACAAATTACACCTTGAACCAAAACACCAGTGGAATTTATGTCCTGGGGTATTCACATCATGAGATGGGAGAAGATACTAGATTTCAAAAAAAATATCTTGGTGAAACGTCAAGGGCCTGGTTGGACCTAGACTACATGGAATTTAATGTGGACCCAAGTGATGTGGTGCCATGGTGGCAGACCATGTGGTATTCAGATTTAGCCTTTTTGAGGGTCCATATGGGTCAAAACTAGGAGACATGTGGCACACCTAGAGGTGGCCACATTGATAGGATGATGTCAACATGATAGGAAGTGATGTCACCCTAGGCTTATGTCACGTCAATGATTTCAAAAATGGGACAAAAAGAACTGAATGGGGTAAATTATCTTGGGAGATAGAGAAAAATTCCAAGCAAATGTCATAAACAAGATTTTACCGTGGGGTATTTAAGTAATGACATTAGCATGGTGGGGATTCCCCAGTCATATATATATATATATATATATAAATTATATATATAATATATATATCTATATATATATTATATAGATAGATACATACATACATATACATATACATATACATATACATATAAATACACATACACATACACATACACATACACATACACATACACATACACATACACATACACATACACACACCAAGGGTGAACCAATGAGGTGGTTTTTATCACCTAAAATGTGATCACCTAGCCATGTTCTATTAGGATGATCGAAATATTCTATGTAATATGGGTTTTTACACATTAAAAATCCACTTTCATCTTAGGAAATAATTTAGAGAATCGATTTTCCTAAATTATTTATGTTTACCCACTTCAAATAACCCAAAAAATTATTTAATTAATTTCATGTCATTTTCATACTTACCCATTTAGTGAAAATAATGAAATAGAATTATCAAAATGCAAAATAGTGATACATTTAAGAAATAATTAAAAATATTTTCACTCATCCATAAATAAATTAAATAAATCATTATTTATTTATTATTCATTAATCATTTAACTTATCTCCCTCTAAATATTTATTAAATCATTTTTTACTAATGATTTGTAACCCCTTTTGACTATATCAATGAGGAATAATTAAATAAATCATTATTTATTTATTATTCCTTAATCATTACACATATCTTCTATGAAATTATCACTAAATGAGAGGCATGGCCAGTGGAATTCAACATGAACAAAAAAGGGGAAACTCCCCTAGTAGAGAAGGGGCTTTCAAGGACATGAAGGTTGTGCTCAAGATCTATACGGAAAAGAATCAAAACCTTATTAGAAGGCAAAGGGAAAAGGCAAGTCTAAATTCCATGTTGGTGTAAAAATTGTCCTATGTACAAGGACTATTAAAGCACACTTCAACCATTTGAGATGTGGACAAATGTCTTGCTAGCAATGTGAAAAATAGGCATTGTAAGGTACAAAAGAAAAGGAAAACGATTTTAAGTTGCTACCGTGGAAGGGAGCACTTAAAAAATGACTGTCCCCATAGGCTAAGAAAGAAAGAAAGAAGTCCCTGCAAGCCACAGGGACATGAATAAGTGGTGTACAATGCTGGGAAGGAGGAGGAGGTGCCCCTTCAAGCTCCTTGATATATATATATATATATATATTACACACATATACATCCCTTGTGAATTACTAAGTGATGTTTAGACTTAAAGGTTTCTGTGAAACCTTTGGGAATGTTTTAGACCAATTTTTTATATACACAATTTTATATGTTGGAAAAGGACACATTGAACTCTAGCCTCATGCAGTTGAGTTATTTTGGTATTTTTAAATTCTTGCATATAATGATTTGAATTGTTGGCCTCATGATTTGTTTTATCACTTTGACTACTGAATTGAGCATGACCATGGTATTTGTTTTGTGATTTTATTAATTCTTTCGTGAATTTCTTTGTTCTTTCGCTAATTCCCTTTTTATTTTTTCCTTCCGTCTTTCATGATTTAAGGCCTTCGAAAATTTGTTGGGTATGGCAGGAAAGCGATCGAGATCTGGGGAAATGGTTGGGGGGAACCCAATAGAGTTATGCAACCTGGGTAAGGCCCTATGCATAAATAAATAGAATTTAAGAAAAAATGAGATATCATGGAGTTGGAAAGGTCCAAAAAGGTCCATTTTCAGTGTATATGGGAGAATTGCACTTGAAGGTGACTACAAGCATGAATGAGGGAATATATGTGGGCTGAAAATTTAATATGTGAACAACCAGAATAAGAAATGAAAAGTCTGTTATCGATTTTTGCAACAACAGTGGTATCAACACATAATGTTGATGATGTAAGCACATTAAAAGGTAAAAGGAAAGGAAATTTGGGTAACAATTTCCTTGGCTGAAATGGAAATAGTTGTTATAAATTTTATGAATTCCTTGAGTAGATGTAGGGAGTTCTCTAAAACCTGGTTTAATTTTAAATATGCTAATGCGTGTGATTCCCATGGGAGTAATGGACAATAATATGCAAGGCATAGAAATGGTGCAACAAGGAGGTTATCTTAATATTGATATTACTTAACATATGTGATTATGTGTATGTGTTATAATCATGATATGATGATGCTTAAATGAATGCATGAAAAGGCCATGGTGATAGATAGGTTCTTTTTAGGGATCATTCTTGTGGAAAGATGATTGATTATGTTATAAATTTGATGCATATATTACTAGGTTATTGAGATAACACAACGAAACCAAAAAAGTTTCTTGACTATAGGATGAAGTTTATTGAGCAAGTGATAATTCTTGTTGCTATTTATTTTATCATCCTAGGGTTATGACACTCATGTTTTGTCATGATTATGAATAGGGAATGTTGAGGGTTGTGTTAGCAGATAAAGAGCAGTGTGTTCTACGACATTTTGGGACAAACATCAGAAAGGTGAAGGAACCACAGATCTAGGTTTGGATTGTAGGTATATGTGGAAATCTTGGAAATACATTAGAGGTGATATTTCCTAGTTCATGTGGGTAGAGATGGTGTAGTCTTAATATTCTCCTCGATATTGTGTAATATGCATATGTGTACATGTTGTATTGTGCCATGTGTATGTGTGTGTTGTACAATGTGTATATGATTATCTGGTGTAATGTATTGGGATAAGAAGCTAAGGGATTGTCTATGCATGTGTGTTGTGTAATGTGTTGGGTAGGTAGAGCACCTAGGTTTGGGGGTCTCTTGGGCTTGTGAAGATGTCGTAACAACTTTATTCTTGTCGAAAGAAGACTACCAAGGTTTGTAATGTCAATACTCATAGTGAAGTAAATGGATTTTTTTTTGTATATCTTCTACTAAATACTTAACAGGTTTGGCAATTAATCCAACATGTAGGGGTTGAACAGTGAAGATTACATGTAGCAC
This sequence comes from Pinus taeda, assembly GCA_000404065.3. Lineage (NCBI taxonomy): Eukaryota > Viridiplantae > Streptophyta > Pinopsida > Pinales > Pinaceae > Pinus > Pinus taeda. Next base: position 13,897 of record APFE030489474.1, read on the forward strand.
CTCCACTACTAGGTGCTTTCCAAGTTCAGAAATTGATCCAGTAAGATTCAATAGAAGAGAAGAGAAGAGAAGGCCACTAGATGCTTTTTAGGTTTGGAAATTGATCTAGCGTGTGCGGGAGAAGAAGAGAAGAGAAGGCCACTAGATGATTTTTGAGTTTGGTAACCAATATAGTGTGTGTGTGTGAAGAAGAGAAGCGAATACCATTGGGCATTTGCTGAGGTTAGAAACTCATAAAATGTGTATGAATTAACATAAAAAGAGAAAACTAAAGATAAGTATCAACATTTCATTGGATTTTATGAATGTCTAAACTATGAATATAATTTAATATTCTATTTTATAATGGTTTGGTTTACAAAGTAATTTGGTCTTGCTATGATAGGAAATAAAATCAATGTGCAACATTCATTTCATGGACAAATTGCACGTGAGGTATGATTTAAGTTCATTCACAATATTCTTTATTGTGAATCTCATGAGAGATCATATTCCATGATGTATGCAAGCATGGGATCTACCGAACTTGGGTCAACAACGTTGACTACAAGGTTAAACAATAGAAACAATAAAGGTATTAAAGGATGCAAGAATATGTTGAACTCAAATATTTTAGGAATAGGTCCATTGTGGGACATTAGCACCTAATAGTGCCCAATTATTACCATGAAGCATGTCATGACAAGTATGAAGGTTTTGAGGTAAGGACCTACCTCGGTTATGAAGCTCTTCCAATGTGAGGAAACATTGCCAGGGGAAGGAGGGTGCCTGAACTTAGAAGGTGAGTGACTACATGGAAGAGGAACTAAATCAACCAATGGACTGCAATTTAGAGAAGAGGATACTAGAAAGTAATTTGGTTTAAAATGGTCATGGGCATGATTGATTGGAACCATAACCACATTAAGTGTGTCTTGGGAAGTAATGGGTCGAGATTGTTTATTAAAGGAAGAAAGAGCACAAAGGACAACAAAGTTTGATATTGGAGGTAGGCAACAGTCTAGGAAAATGTTAAATTTATCAAGTTAGATTGGGTGCAGTGAAAGCACCAAAAACTACAATGGATCCACTGAAATATGGTTGATTTTATGAGTTTTATCCTCATTGATTTTCTATACAAAAAACTATGTAAACATTTATAACATTGTTGTAATCAAAATATAAACTAGATGATACATGGGATACATATTTCATAGCTAGGGAGGGATCTATGCTTGCGAAAATTAGAGGAAGTTGGTTATTTAATATCAGTTATGGGAATCTGACTAGAGGCCATAAATGGGATACTGCACATTATGGAAAGACAAATAAAGGATGAGAGCTATACCTCTTCTAGGCAAGTCCACAAGTGAAGGAAGACAAAGAAATAAAGAGTGCATGTTGGTAGGAGTAGAGCATGCTGGTAGGAGTAGAGCATGCCAAAGATGATTGGTTGAGAAGTGGCATCGGGAATTGTTATGACGACACTACCACCATCCGATGAAGTGGAAAAAAATTAATACAATAAAAGAAGAAGAAAAGGAGGACAGCTGGGGAGAACATGGGAATAGGGAAGAGGACCATAGGGTTGGGGTGGGATTACTCAAGGGGAAAAGGAAGCATTCAACAAGGAGAAAACATGTAGGAGTACACATTAGTCAGAGGCTTACAGGGAAAATGAAATAAAACAATAAACAAAGTAAATAAGGGGTGATAATAGAGAGGAAAGTCTCCATAGGAGCTGAAGAGCAGTGTTGTGTGGGGAAAGGAATAACACATATGAAAAACACCAAGGAATAGAATGGTATATCTCTAGAGAAATAAGAACTCACTAAAGGGTTGATCTCAGTAGTTTTCATAGGGAAAATGTTTGTTGGGTGGAGATAGGAGGATCTTTGGACTCCTAGTGGTGTTGACTATGTGAGAAGCTCCTTTGAGAGCCCTTCCTCAAGCTATGAAATCTGGCTTGGGGGTGATTGGTTATAAGAAATACTATAGTGCATGCCAATTTAATATTGAGAGGAGAGTTGAAGTCTAAGTCTTAGTTGTTAGTTCTTTTACTATAAGATAAGTTCTTATGTATCCTTATGTGCTTATGATTATTGTGTAAATACTCACTATGTATTAAATACATGTATTATAATAAGAAATGTTCTTTCCCTCATGGTTTTGAGTAGTGCTTTGTGCTCCTACATGCTTGATGCATTATTCCAATTCTATGCTTACTTATGAGCTAAAATTTTATATAATTTCCTAAGTATATGGGATGAGTGCCATCTACAACATGATTAATCTCTTGCATTAAAATCAATGGTAATAACAAGACCTCTATGAGCATCTATTTCTTGTATTATGTTTGTACATATATAAATATATGTGTAAGATTTTATATAGGTTGTAAAAGCTTAGGATGGATAACCTGGAAATTTAGTAAGTGTTGAGAATGGACATAGTTAAGCTTAGGAGAGATAGGCTATTATAGCAGGGATTAGAGAACATCCATGTCCTTATAATCCTAAATATTTATGGAAATATCAGGAAGGGAAACTTGTCCACTAAGTGTTGAAAGTGATTGGTAAACACACACACACACACACACACACACACATATATATATGTATGTATGTATATGTATGTATATGTATGTATATGTATGTGCATGTATGTGCATATGCATATGCATATGTATACATAGACACATGTACCTCAGAATCTCTAAAGATATAGCCTTTCATTTGATTTATTAAAATATTAGGAGGGGAAAACCCATTATACACCCACACACACACACACACACATATTGTGGGCTAGATACTTGACACATTATATGTAGACACAACTAGTATATGTATACACTTGACATTAGCGGCATATGAAAATTGTGTTGGGATGTTTCTTGCTAGACTAAAATGAGGCTATGTCTCTCCTCCTCGAATCTACACTTGATAAATAGATATTGTGGTTGAAACTAATGATACATTATGGGATTTCACCAAAAATAACTCAAAACTATTCAAAGAAAGAACTCTACTCTAGGAGGGGCTAAAGAATAAGGGAGGTCAGTGAGGGGAGAATCTCACAAAAGACGAAAAGATTCAAGACTTGGAAGCCTAAGGGGTAACTGAAAGGAAGAAATATAGGAATCTTAGAAATAATTATGAAGCAGAGGGGTCAACCAACCTAACCCGAGGTAATAAAATAAGAAAAGGGTTAGACATTCGTGTTGCATTCAAGAAAAATAGAAATAAAGTTACCTTGTACTTGGGGGTGCATTACAGATGACTTAAAAGAGAAAGGAAAAATTAGGAGAATGTGTTTCCCATGGAGTGGATTTTAATCTAGATTGTTTGAAGGCATCCATTGTGATGATTTCAAAGTCAACGAACAAGAGCCCATGATAATTCAATGCTCTGGAGTAATGCTACCTTTAATGAACATTTTCTTCATGTGAATTCTCTTGACCACATAGGTCGAAAGGCATCACTTGCATGTGATGTGTGATTCATTCTAGAGAATACACTAGGGAATGACTCCACTGTGGTTCATGATGACCATACCCCCACATTGTAACTCCAACGCCCATCCACATGATCTTCTCCATTAAGTTAGAATCAAATCTATAGGTTTCCTTCATCAAACCACATAAGGTCACATGATCCATCACGGAGGGGTGCATTATGGTGTGCTAATATCATCAAGGAGGGTGCATAGAAATGTGCCCCTTTAGTAATGCTCACTAGGATGGTGGCCATGCACTCTCCCACTTATTTCCTCTCATCACCCCATCTCAGGGTAATTGAAAATTTTATTTTATGTGGACAATGAAATATTTTATTTATGACTAGCATTGAAATATCTTTTACTGTAATCAAACTCCATATCAAGCATCGAAAGAATTAGACACCACCCTTATATTAGAAAACATCTATCATTGCAACAAGTTTAGTTTATATCACTTGCATATAAAGTTTAACCAAAATTATTTTATCAACATTAATGTTGAAATAATTTTTAAATAATTTTTTAAATGTCACTTTTCAATATTGAATTAGAAGAATGACCCAACTCTCTCATATTAAAATGTAATAAACTATTTCTTATAACAAGTAATATGTTACTTTAATTATCCAAATATTTTATTTAAAGTTGAATATTGAAATATTTTAGTTATAATCCACATTAACATACTTATACATCTCCCTTTTCAAAATAAAAATATAAAAATTAACTACTCATCCTTATTTAATAAAAAATTAAAGAAAAAAATTGTTCCTAATCAATATTAAAATGTATTTTTAATATTGCTATTTTTCTTCAACATTATGGGTTAATTCCAAGTTACAATAATTTTATTATGAATATAGTAAAAATTATACAACCACTTTAAAATAATTATAAAATTACTTTTAAATAACATGAAATATTTATAAAATTATTATATATCAAAAAAATTATACAACCTCCGAAATATAATAATTATATATATGAAAATAACAAATATTATTATATACTCACCTTTAATAAGTAATGCTAATTTAAGATATGGACAACAATGGACATATGAATGCTTTATCTAGCTCACGTGGAAGCCAAAGTGCTTGCCAACAATTACGTGAAATGAGTAGGTACCGAAAGTATTGCACATCACTTCTAAAAAGTGGGAAATATGTGCCATACATATGAGTGCATTCCATGGTGGCCATTGAAGGAGTTTACGGTATTTTAGTTAACAGATAGACGTGGGTTCATGGTGATCACGGAAACAGTTTAAAGTATTTGTTTCATCTTTGTCTGTTAGTAGATAGAAATGGATTCCTGGGATCCATACATTTATCATATGGTTAGTTTAATGAAGTGGAAGAGTTACCTGAAAAGTTATGGAAATTTTGGTCATATTTAAAAAAATTGGTCAAAATTTTTATAAATTTAAATTATAGTTGTTAAATTTCAAAATTTTAGATGTTTTACACGTTTTTTATAGTGCTGAATTCATTTCCACATTCAAATACTACCTCTACAAGATTTTTTGAAATTTTTTTACCCAAATTTTCTGCCAAATTTAACTGTTCATACCATTCCTCCCCCTCTTAAAATGACTCTTTATCATATGGACTATCTTTTTCTCGTTATGACAATATTCACGGCTTCAATACATCTAGCGTTTGATAGGCCAAAAGAGGTGGTTTTCACAACATTCTTGGGATTCATATATTTTCTGAATAACATAAAGGAAATAAAAATAGTAGATTGGTATCTTTTTTATTAGTTTTTCTCTACACTAGTGCGGGGAATATAACAATTGATTCCGCTGTGTTGAATTCATCTTAATTTGTGCTGATTAATGCATTTAATCAATGTTTTTGCAAAACCGCTTGTTTTATGTGAAGTTTGTTTTATGTGAAGTTTTATTGTTGGGTTGCAGAATTTGCAATTCGCAAATAGATTTTATTCAGTTATAGATTTGTTTTGCGATTGGGCTCTTTTAAATTTATCTAAAGTTTAGATTGTTCGCGGTGTACCTCATGGTGTGGGAATGATCTGTTCTCCTTTATCCAAAGTCTAGATTCCCCATACACGTGAGTGCATATTGTGTTGGTTGGGGTTATTGACTTTCGCACCTCAGCTAGGTCGATTCTTGCGGGAGCTGTGGGATGCTGCAGCATATTTGTTTTAGATTTCTGTGGGAGCTAAGGGATGCTGCAGCACATTTGTTTCGGTGATGACGTATGTATTTTGGTGATGCCTTAATTCTGCTCCTTTTGGGGATATGTTGTATGATGGTATCTGCTTGTTTGGGCGATAAATGTTGTATGATGAATCTGCTAGCTTTGATGATATGTCGTGTATCATGATTCTTCAGTGGAGATGCTTCTCTCCCCCACTAAAAAGAAAAAGTCACTACTGGTCTTGTAATTTCGCTTTGTTAATTTTATCCAAAATCTAATACATTACGTTAATTTTATACGAAGTCTAGTTAATTTTATACTAAGTCTAGTACTGAAGTCTAGTACTGCTATCCAAAGTTTGATGCTCATACCACCTGCGATCACTTCCAACCACTTGCCATATTTTTTTATGGCAACTTCTCACGACGTGACATTATTTCGTTTTAGGGCTAACACATCTATTCTTCACACCGCTACTTAATTCCACCACCAACACTCCAGCACCAACAAAGAGGTTATTCGGTACTGCTCTTCTAACCACAAAAACTCATACTAAGGAAAATATAGGCCATGTTTTTCCTGCCACCTGAACTCATCCCACATAAAAGACGTGTAATAATTATCCTACATCCTCAAGAAAATACATGCAACAATCAATGAGAGTCGCTACAAGTGAGGTATAGTGTTTAATGCTCATAAATGAGTCAAGCCCATGTTTGTTGCAATGTTTTTTATATTTCTATGAATGTTTTTCTATTTTTCTATTAACAAGATTGGAATATTAACAAGCTTCACACTTTTAACATTTCACTGGAATATAAGCTTTCAGTTAGTTGGGAACCAAATTATCAATAACAACCTGTGAGGTAAATAAAGGAACACCATTTTTTATTTTCAACAGAAAATGAAAACTACTGTATTTAAGTTCCAAAATCCCAACTTGAAAGATATTTTATTAATTGAAACAGAACTTTAAGTTCCAACATCCCAACTTGAAAGATATTTTATTAATTGAAACAGAACGCAGTTACGAGTATACTAACCTACAAGTACAGAATTGCCAATTTACAACCTGCAAATCATATGGAAACATCCACACATTTATTTCAACGATTTCACCGAGTACCCTTATCTTCACCCAGTACCCTCTTAATGCCCCCGCACAATTGTTTTTGCTTGATTTAGTACATTTTTCCCCTGGTCGTTCTTAGAAAAGGACAGTTATTAAATTTCATTTTTGGAAAATGATAAAAGAAAAATTACAGTATTAAACATCAATACCAATTTCTTGAGAATGGATGGTTATTAATTTTCAATTTTGAAACATATAAAAAAATTAGAAAATTGAAAGTTCATTCTTATAAAATAGTCTATAAGATTCATGATTGAGCACTCACAGTTTCTCCAATATATCTATGTAATTGCTCCAATATATTTAATATGGTTAGAATGCAAAAGGCGACGAGGCGATGCAGTATCAACAACAAATATTTTGAAATCCCTAAGGTGATCGAGCATTTCTATATTCTTTTCACAACCTACTTTCAAAAAGCATCTGTCCTCTAAAGTTTAAAACCCATTTACCACCTTTCCAGCCACACCCCTCTGATATTCTTATTTCATTATCCCTCTTTTGTCCTATGAGAAAACATGCACCTCTAAGAATATAGGTTGTTCCTCCTCGTTGAGCTTATGGTACCTAATTTGAAGTTTTTCTTTCTCTTTGGATGGCTTGAACAACATCAAGTCATCTTTCTCATTCTCAAAAGTCGACAATTGCGTTAATTCGGATTAATCCAAACCATCATGTCACCACACATTGCATAAATTTATGCATGCAGGGAAGGCACTTGTACTTTAGCTCTCATCTATTTTCTACGGTATCAAGCATCACATGAGAAAATCCCAGATCTAACCGGAAAATGATTGTAAATATCTACACTGGTTGGCATTGAGCACCACATCTTATATATAGTGATAATAGGCTATAAGCTCTAGTAAATGACTTGCTCTTGGCACTTACCTTAAGGCACGTACTCTTTGGCATGACCTCCTCGTTGTGTACAATAGAGCACGCACTAGCGTTCCTAAATTCACGTTCATGTCATCCTGAGAGAGTAAGATAGGTTAACGTACAACCAAATGATGGATGGAGCGATGTAGGGTTCGTTGGATCCCTTTCTACAAAGTCATTTCAATCTTGTGAAAATGTATAATGAGAGTGTCATCTAATGTCGTTAGGGGTGTTCGGAATTTTATTTGTAACATATAGGGATTGATGAGGTCTTTGGAGTGCAAACGATTAATGGCACACTTGTAACTGCTGCTTGCAAGTCTTGTTATATGATTATTGAATATATAATTATATTGCTTATCATAATTATTTTCAAATATTTAATATTTAATTAGATATACTATTTTGATACTATAAAAAGTTAGTTGGAATGTTTAAAAATTATGTTGTTTGTACGATATTATTGAAATATTTAATATAATCTTAAATATGTTTATTAAAAAAAAGTTTATGAATTATTAGTTAGAGTATATTAATATATTTTTATTTGATAGTGTATATTAATAGATATATTTGATATTACTAAAATAAGAAACAAAATTTATGAGTTTTATGGATAAATTGGGTGTGGGAAAATTCTCAAAACATCAAGGGATAAAAGTATTTTATCACTTTTATGACACTAGTCTATGGAGGTGTACATAATTTTTCATCTATATTTTTTTTCAAGTGAAGACTGTGCCTAAAGCAACTCTCAGGCATACATAGTCTTACCTGGGATTGCACTAGAAGACTTATGGGGACCAAACCTCCCCACCTAACCGTTGGATTGTGACTTTTTAAAAAACGAAAATGCTCTTAACCAATAAATGGATACTTGAAATATTAATTTCACATATTTATAATCAATTAAATAATATTGTATATTAAAATTCTAAATGAATTTATGGAGAATAGCATAACTTCCAAAGATCAACTACCACTATTACACCATATACAACTATTTAATAAATGCGACAAACAAGCTTATTACAACATGCCTCTAGAAAATTCAACTCATGGTAGCTAGCTAAACAATTTTTTCACCAAACCACTCAAGCTAAGATCCTTTGACAATTGTATATTAAACTACACTATAAAAAAATTTAAACATTTAAAGTGTATGAATATAATATATACTTTAACATATATTTTTTTACTGAAATATAGAGACAATGATGTCCTTTTTACATCTTTTAATTAATTATTTAAATATGTTTTTAAAACAAAAAAATAATTAATGACATAACAAAGATATGCTTCCAAGTAAATAAAGAAAGAAGTTTTATGACACATTGTAAATTTGTTATATGAAACCAACATAGATCTATGTTAACCCCATATCTATTAATGCCTAAAGGGAATCATTTTCTTTGCAACCTCTTGTAGAGAGTAAAACATGAAGGTTTTCACCTCCATAGATTTCATCATTTTTAACATTTGATAGATTTGTGGATAACATAGTTTTATGGTGGTTTTGAATATCAACGTCATATGCCAACTCCTCGTTGAGCATTGAAGGAATAACACATCTCCATCTTAAACAATGCACCAATATATATATATAATATATATTATATATATATATGAACTTTGTTTGTGACTTGAAAATTTATAATCTTGAAAGAAAATTTTACAGCACAAAGAAGAGTTGACACTATTTTTCCACTAGAGAAACTTACAAGATGAAAAATTAAAATTTAAAAACCATATATTTAAACAAGTTTTTAATTTTTATTAGTCTATCGAGAAAAATAATTATAGAGTCAAGGCTTGGAAGACCATAGTTTAATTGCGAAACTAAAAAAAAGAAAAGCATATTCAAAACAAGATACTTAAAGAAAATGATCATTTGGAGTTATGAGTCTATATTCTTGACTACAATAGGTTCTTTGTGTTGAAGAATGTGTATCTAGGTTCAGTCTTCATAAGTGTTAAATGTATTCTTGTAAATAATAAAATGAAAAAAAAAATTATTCGAGCATGGGTTTCATGTTGAATTTCTTTTATTTTATAGGTCAAGCACCCACTGAATGATTCTAGGGTTTGTCCTAGGTTAAAAAGTCACTGTCATTTATTGAAGACCTTATGGACACATTGTATCTGTAAAGAAAAAAATTATTTTGTTTTTAAAGTGTCAAAATACCTCCAAGATCAAGAGGGCCTAAGGAGTTGTCAAGTCAGCCTACATGAAGAGCCGTGTCTACCATTGGAAGAGCCTATATATAGAGAGGAACTTGTCTTCCATTAGACACACTCACTGATTGTATTCTATGTGAATAAGGGAAAGAGAAGTATTCTAAAAAGAGGGTACGAAGAAGAGGAAGTCGAAGAATTCAAAGTGGTTGGGATAGTCCTATCTCTCTTGTGAAAAATCGAAGTTAGTGTTTCTACGTTGGGACTATCTCTAGTTTGATATTGAAGGAAAGAAAGAAGGAAAGGCAAGCTCAGGTCACTTGGGGCATCTCACTAGTCCTAATTCTCAAGGAAAGACAAGCAAAGTGAATACAAGGCTATTCAAGGGAGATCAAAGTCTCTAAGAGGACTAGAAACAGTTGCAATAGTTGCTGGGACACAAAATTTTGGCTCTATAGTGGGAGGTCGAAGTCATTGCAAGATGAGGCCGAATTGATCTTGATCTTGGAGTGTATTTGTCTGAGTCACCAGGTCATGGTATTTGTCAACTTAAGAATCTATAATAAGAGAATATATTTAAGGGTTTTCCCATCAAGAGGAGGGGTTTTAGCCCTAGCTTGCAACCATATATTGTGTCATTGTTCTTATTGTTTTAGTAGTTGTTTGATGCATCTCACACTATAATAGTAAGGAAAAAGGTAACACAAACAATTATCAAGTTAATAGAATTAACATACTTACTTCCCTATTGAATTCTCAACATGGTATCAATGCTAAGGTTATCTAAGGACATCATGAAGATCTCCTCTACAGTGAAGAAGTTCATCAACAAGATTGCAAGCCATCTTAAGAAAGGTATTAAGGAAGCTTGGAATTTATTGTTCTCTACAAATAAAGTATCAATCAAAGAAAGGGATGAAGGTCTCTTCTCGACTCTCTCTGGCACATTCCAAGATGAAGACATTTGGGTAATTGACAATGATGCATCAAGCCACATGACTGGACATTTCAATATATTGAAGACCATATCGAAAGGAAATTCGGCTTATTCAGTGGAACATGGAGACACCAAGAGATATCCCGTGAAAGGTATGGGATCAACCTTCATAAAGTTAGAATATGGAAGCAACATCCACCTAACCAACATTCTCTTTATTCCAGGTTTGCACAAGAATTTACTTTGTATTTCAAGTTTAGAAGATAAGGGTGATAGAATAGCCTTCATTTATGGAAAGGCCATTGTTTGGGGAAAAGACTCAAGTTTAGATCAAGCCAAAGTTATAGGAATTTGAGAAGGAATACTCTATATACTGATATCTCCCATGGCCCAATCCCTAGTTCACATTCAAATTAGACCATGTGAGCTTTCACATAGAGTATTTGGTCATCTACATTTGAAAATCATTCCAACCCTAATTTCCATAGTAGATGGAATTCCTAATGTGAAGGAGGATCGTGAAGGTTTCTGTAAGGGATGTGCATTGGGTAAGAATACCAACAAACCATTTGGAAGTAGTGCTTGACAGTCAAAGGAAATATTGGATCTCATTCACTCTGATATATGTGGTCCTATGACTCCAAAATCACTTGGAGGTCATCTATATTATGTCACATTTATAAATTATCATTCAAGAAAGACATGGCTTTACTTAATGAAAACCAAGGATGAAGTATTTATAAATTTTCAATAATTCAAAGGTGAAGTGGTGAACCTTACAGAAAGAATATTAAAGATACTAAGGTATGATAATGGAGGAGAATATGCATCCAAAGAGATTATAGAATTTTGTAAGGAATCTCAGATTAAGAGGGAGCTTATAGTCCCATATAATACCAAAAAAAATGGAGTTGCAAAAACAAAGAATAGATCCATTGAATAAAGTGTAAAAGAAATGTTGCACGATTAGGATATACCTAAGTTTATGTGGGGAGAAGCACGGAGACAGTTGTCTACATTCAAAATCGAAGTACCCAGAGATCTCTAGACAACAAAACTCTAGAAGGAGTGTTCACTGGAAAGAAGCCATATGTAGATCATCTCTAGATATTTCAGTATCCTGTATATATCCATGTACCAAAGGAAAAAAGAAAGAAGCGTGATCCTTTCAGAATGAAGGGAACATTTGTTAGGTATAACTACTCATTAAAAACTCATAGGATCTACATGAGAGATGTACATCACATATAAGTCAGTCCTGATGTCATATTTGATGAAGGCATATCATTCAAGAAATAAAGGAACTCTCCAGAGACTTTGATGATGAAGAACTCCTGATATTTGAGGAGGAAGTTGACCAAGGAAAAGAAGAATTACACCATGAGGAAGATGGTCCCTGTGAACATGTTCAACCTGTGGTAATCCACGAAACAAGGAAAAGACCAAATTGGTTGAAATCTATACTACCTAATGCAAAAGGTCATGAAGCAGTGACAGGCTCATTTAAAGAAATAGAGAAACTGAAGATATATTCTAGATATGTTGCATACATGACAAAATTGATATAAGTAGAACCATCCTCCTTTTAAGAGGTTGTAAATAATCGAGAATGGAAGGATTCCACGAATGAAGAGTATCACTCTATAATGAAGAAAGGATTTTGGGAAATCGTGCCTAGGCCCAAAGACAAATCTATGGTTACTTCCAAATGGGTCTATAAGATCAAACATCTCGCTGATGGAAGTATAGATAAGTATCGAGCAAGATTTGTGGCTAGAGACTTCGCTCAACTAGAAGGCATTGACTATGAAGAAACATTTGCTCCAATAGTAAGATATATAATGATTCGATCATTAGTATCTTTATTAGCATCGATGGGATGGAACATACACCAAATGGATGTGAAGACTCTCTTATCGAATGGCACAATAGATGAAGAAGTCTACGTAGAGAAACCCTTGGGATTTAAAGTCAAATATAGAAAGGCATATGTTGTCACACTAAAGAGAGCACTATATCACCTTAAACAAGAACCAAGGGCATGGTATGCTAGAATGGATGCATACCTTCAAAGCATAGGCTTCACAAAAAGCTCTGTCGATTCCAAACATTACATTAAGGTTGTAGATGGTGAACCTATAATCATTCTTCTATATGTATATGATCTTATCTTGACATATGTAGAATGTCAAATTGAAGAATGTAAGAAGCAACTAGCAGAAGAATTTGACATGAAGGATCTTCGGCTAACGCATTACTATTTGTGACTAGAAGTTTGGCAAGTACCTAATGCAATTTATTTGGGTCAAGGAAAGTATGTGATCGCGATATTGGAAATTCTTGACATGATGGACTACAAACCGATGACTAATCTGATCATCAAAAACTTGAAAAGACTAAGGAGTTCTGAATCTATACTTGTGGATCCTTCCAGGTATAGGAAGCTCATTGGCTCATTGATGTACTTGGTGAATACACATTCAAACATATGCTTTGCAATAAATGTTCTGAGTTAATTCCAAGTGGAGTCGAAGCATGATCAAATGGGTAGCAACAAAATATATTATGAGATATCTACAAGGAACCATCCACTATTGTCTAAAGTATGATAGAAGGAATTATGTCTAGTTAATTGGATATACAGATTCTGATTGGGGAGGCATTGAGCAAGATGGAAGGAGAACTATAGGAGGATATTTTAGTTTTCTTGGAAATAATACTGAGAGGGGGGGTGAATCAGTGTTATCACATTAATAAAACGTTTTCATTTCCAAACTCTGATTCATATATGCTACTTCCACAACTTCTTATGATTAAGTTAATTGATCTTCAATGAGTGCATTAGAACATTATCAACCATATTATCAGTTAACAGATGCAGTAACATAGAATAGATCATCACACATAAGGCACACACATGAACACCATGATATAAGGTGGAAACCCAATGCGGGAGAAAACCACCTGCTGCAAGTCATCTCAATCTTCTTCTTAATAAGAAAATCCTTTTACAATATTTGTACTGGTGCAGTCTTATACCAGTACGGGAGCTACAACCCCCTTTGCTCTTGTACTAGCCGATCCATTTACTAGTACGCAGGCTGCTACCTGCTACAATGCTCCAAAGATTCCCCTTTGCTTTTGTACTAGTTTAAGTACTAGTACGTAGGCGCTGGCCTACAATCTTCTCTCCTCCAGGTACCACGTTTCATCAATTTTCATACTGGATACGCTGAAGCACAACACATAATATGAAAGGCCACGTTTCATCCAATTTTCATACTGGACCCATAAACATCAAATGATCATCAAGTACCAGTAAGTCACCCAGTTAACCAGATCCACAATAACAGTAAACTAAACAAAGAACACCTTATCAACAAAAATCAGTCAACAAAAGATCTTAAGATAGATACGCAATTTCCTTTTCTCTGGCCTGCGTCGCTACGCACTACGCCTTCTGTGGCGCTTCTGTGGCATCTTCTGCACTGCGCCTTCTGTGGCGCCTCTGTGGCATCTCCACACTGTGCTTTCTGTGGCGCCTCCGCACTGCGCCTTATGTGGCGCCTTCGCACTGCGCCTTCTGTGGTGCCTTCGCACTGCGCCTTCTGTGCTAATTCTGCACTACGCCTTCTGTGGCGTCTCCTGTGGCATCTTCGCACTGCGCCTTCTGTGGCGTCTCCTGTGGCGTATCTGCACTGCGCCTTCTGTGGCGCCTCTGTGGCGTCTCCGCACTGCACCTTCTGTGGCACCTTCGCACTGCGCCTTCTGTGGCATCTCCGCACTGCGCCTTTTGTGGCATCTCCTGTGGCGTCTCCGCACTGCGCCTTCTGTGGCGCCTTCGCACTGCACCTTCTGTGGCGTCTCCGCACTGCGCCTTATTTAGATCTAGACATTACTCAAAGAGATCATAGTATTTCAGATCTAGCTCTCATAAGATGTTCAACCCAAAACATGCCCAAGCCAAATGATCTCCTTTTCTTTATATAGGAAAGCTCTTCCTCAAATCATGGATGATGGGGCTCAATAATAATAATAATATAAAACAATACCACGGGCCAAAACCATAATAACACAATACCGTCGGCTAAATACCAAGGGTTAAACATAAGGAACCCCACGTGTGCGCGCTTTACTGCCTTGAAGTGTGTTCACTGGGGGTATGCACCTCAGCAGCTGCGCCTTCTGTGGCGCCTCCACACTGCGCCTCTGTGGCGTCTCCTGTGGCGCCTCCGCACTGCGCCTTCGGTGGCACCTCTGTGGCGTCTCCTGTGGCACCTCCGCACTGCGCCTTCTGTGGCGCCTCGCACCTCCGCATCTGCGCCTTCTGTGGCGACTCGCACCTCCGCATCTGCGCCTTCTGTGGCGTCGCGTACCTCCGCAACTGCGCCTTCTGTGGCGCCGCGTACCTCTTATTTTCTTCAATATTTGATAGCTGATCATCAATCTCTGCTGCTGACTTGAAGTACTGTGATCTATCACCTGAATGGGTTGCCATCAAGGAAAACACTTTAGCCATAATGC
>APFE030489474.1:38121-85117 GCA_000404065.3 Pinus taeda
TAGGCGCCGGCCTACAATCTTCTCTCCTCCAGGTATCACGTTTCATCAATTTTCATACTGGATACACTGAAGCACAACACATAATCTGAAAGGCCACGTTTCATCCAATTTTCATACTGGACCCATAAACATCAAATGATCATCAAGTATCAGTAAGTCACCCAGATAACCAGATCCACAATAACAGTAAACTAAACCCAGAACACCTTATCAACAAAAATCAGTCAACAAAGGATCTTAAGATAGATACGCAATTTCCTTTTCTCTAGCCTGCGTCGCTACGCACTGCGCCTTCTGTGGCGTCTTCTGCACTGCGCCTTCTGTGGCGCCTTTGCGGCGTCTCCGCACTGCACCTTCTGTGGCGCCTCCGCACTGCGCCTTCTGTGGAGCCTTCGCACTGCACCTTCTGTGGCGCCTTCGCACTGCGCCTTCTGTGGCGCCTCCGCACTGCGCCTTCTGTGGCGTCTCCTGTGGCGTCTCCGCACTACGCCTTCTGTGGCGTCTCCTATGGCGTCTCCGCACTGCGCCTTCTGTGGTGTCTCCGCACTATGCCTTCTGTGGCGCCTTCGCACTGCGCCTTCTGTGGCGTCTCCTGTGGCGTCTTCGCACTGCGCCTTCTGTGGCGTCTCCGCAGTGCGCCTTCTGTGGCGCCTTCGCAGTGCGCCTTCTATGGCATCTCCTGTGCCGTCTCCGCACTGCGCCTTATTTAGATCTAGACATTACTCGAAGAGATCATAGTATTTCAGATCTAGCTCTCATAAGATGTTCAACCCAAAACATGCCGAAGCCAAATGATCTCCTTTGCTTTATATAGGCAAGCTCTTCCTCAAATCATGGATCATGGGGCTCAATAATAATAATAATATAAAACAATACCACAGGCCAAAACCATAATAACACAATACCGTCAGCTAAATACCAAGGTTTAAACATAAGGAACCCCACGTGTGCGCGCTTTACTGCCTTGAAGTGTGTGCACTGGGGGTACGCACCTCAGCAGTTGCGCCTTCTGTGGCGCCTCCGCACTACGCCTTCGGTGGCGCCTCTGTGGCGTCTCCTGTGGCGCCTCCGCACTGCGCCTTCTGTGGCGCCTCTGTGGCGTCTCCTGTGGCGCCTCCGCACTGTGCCTTCTGTGGCGCCGGTGGCGCCTTCGCACTGCGCCTTCTGTGGCGCCTCTGTGGCGTCTCCTGTGGTGCCTCCGCACTTTGCCTTTTGTGGCGCCTCGCACCTCCGTAGCTGCGCCTTCTGTGGCATCATGTACCTCCGCAGTTGCGCCGCGTACCTCTTATTGTCTTCAATATTTGATAGCTGATCATCAATCTCTGCTGCTGACTTGAAGTACTGTGATCTATCACCTGAATGGGTTGCCATCAAGGACAACACTTTAGCCATAATGCCAACAATCTCCCCCTTTGGACTTGATGGTAAAGCTTACTTGTGAACTGTCATCTGATCCCTTTTTGCTGTCCGGTAACCCATGCACTCTGTCACATCTGATATTTCTTTTGTAGATTCATCTGAATGTATACAAGTGAGATGATCTTCTATGAGAGGGTTGCCATCAAGTACAACACATGCATCATAATGCCAACACTGTAGCGCACTGTGTCCCTCACAAGCCTACACTGGTGACAATAAGCTATTTCAAGAGGCAATTTGACACAGTTTTGACCAATTTTTCAATGTAAACAGTTGAATTACAATCGATGAACACAAATAAAGTCTACAAGGATGTCTTAGGAGGTGGATAAGCTACTAGGAAAGAGGATTCTTCCCCAGTATGGTCACCAATTTGTTTTGGAGAATCTAGCATCTACGGATAAACACTAATTCACTAGACAAGTAACTTTTCCTAGAATAACAGTTTAAAGTGTTTTAGAATTTTCCTATAAAGAATAGATAAGATGAGAAGATAGAAGGCCTACCTGTAGTTCTGCTTTCCTCTCGTCTCCCTTGTATTGATTCCTACACTCCTTCCCGTACTTAATCTACTTGAGAAGTACCCTGTAAACACAACAGAAGGAAAAAACCAATCAAAGCATACGATCCATTGAATATAAATGAAAGCAGTCAGAAGCAATCCATACATATAAGCATTATGAAAGAACACAACATATGGAAAAAGTTTCAAACACTTTATTAGATAGAAGAAGGAATTACAACCATCTGTGTCTGATTCAAATTCATTCCTTCAACTTTGATCCCATCCACATCACATCAAAATAAAGACAAGCTTGTGGCATCACATCATTTGCTCCAAAGTCAAGTCTCATAGCAACATTATCTCCTTACAATTCAACATAATCCAGCCCCTGATCACTTAGATGAGTGGTCAATCTATAGGAAGATGAAGGAGGTTTTGTCATTAGTGGTGACATTGAATGGCTTTCCATACTTGGAATTAGTTCCATGGAGGAAGGGATGAGAGGATAGGATGATCCTTAACTCATTCCTCATCCATTTTCGAGCTCATAGAAGTTGATAAGATAGGAAAACTTCTAGATGACTCCAAAAGATAAGAATATTCCCCAAAGCCTATGTGAATTTCACTCATTCTCGCCCAGTGCAGGTGAAAGGAAGCCTAAGTGCTTTCCAAAGCACCTTGGCAGTGGACTTCACTGCTCTGCAGCGCACCTTAATAAGGGCTTACCTGCGTTAGTCCCTCTAGAGGCAATTTCTGGATGTCTTCAAGTCATGAAACTGTCTGGGAAGGAGGCATTCAAAGGGTTGACTTGTTTAGGGCATGGAACAATTGAATTTAGGGTTTGATGAGCCCTAAACACTAATCTGAATGTTGGGATTTGATGTGCCCAAATGGATCTGTAACACTATCCTTTGCATTTAGTATAGGTTTATCTTGTTCTTCCTTAAGGTTTACTTCAATGATTTGTGGAAGAGTATATGTGCCACATAATATGATTTTGAAAGCTTGGGATTCATTAACTACATTCATTTGTTCACAACCCTCCTCTTCACTCTCTTCACTAGAACTATCTCTTTGATATTCTTTAGAAGATGACTCCCCTTGTTCCACTACATTAGTTGGGGCTAAAGTTTTAGGGACATTTGGTGAACCTACTTACCTTCCTCACTATGTTTCTTAGCAAAGACCTTGTTCTTTTTATTTGAAGGGAAAGTGAATCTTTTCCCATTTTCTAGAGCAGTGAAATTATTCCTATAAATCATGTTACCCACCAAAAGTGGGTGACCCCATAAGTGAATTTTTCTCCTAGATTTGTCTTCATCTGACAACCGACAACCAAAAACCCTTGATCACCACTAGTGTAGCCAATGTATTGTGCCATTTAATCTCCACTCCTTGAAGCATTCGTATGTCCCTTTGCCCATCTATCTAGAGCATATGTTTTAAGGTGGGTAATCCAACCCTAAATGTATGTTTTTCATTGTGCAATTGGGTGCTTATGCTTATTTTTCCTTGGGCATATTGGGCATGGATTATTGGGTGACTTGGAAGGAAGAGGCATCTTCATTGTAGCTTTGTTCCCTCACCTTAAATGAGGGGGTTAACCCTTAATCCTAGTCTCGTGGGATCTCCCCTATTAAATTATATCTTCAGGAAGGGCACTACTTGGTAAAATTTAATTTGGGTAGCGTAATCCCATTTTACCATTTCACATTTTTTACTACCTTCCTCACATTACAAGCCTTATTTCATCATCTCCCCTCTTTGGGTACTAGTGCCTTATGGAACACATATTTGGGTCGAGCCTGGAAATGTTTCCATGGAGGTTGATGCAACTAAAATAACATTAAAACCATATCATGTCCACAAGAAAGAAACAAAAGAAAACAATATTATAAAATTAAAAAGATTATTGGGGCAGTAAAATAGCATGTGGGAAAAAGCCAAACATGAGCTCTTCCCCTTATCATTATAGCCATCACCTTGGTTTCTAGGGACGCATGGGTGTGCCCACATCATTAAGGAACCCATGCATGTCTCAACCCTTGGTGGGTGATGAATTTCCCCACCTTAAGGGGGTAATAACTACTTATATCATACACAACATGCTAGAGCCTAGAGCGGTATTAGGAAGAAAAATAAAGAAAAAGAAAATCACAAATGAAGAATGTTGGAAAAATAAAGGTCGGGTTAACTCATGTATCTATATTTCTCCCTCCTACATCTAGACACCCAATTAAGTGGACATCCCTCATAATTACCATCCTTGAACCCATGGCATTTGGATTTGAGAGCCCTGTGGCCCTATTCATCTCATCATTATTCACATGATTCCTATCAATTGAAGGATGTACCTTAAACCTAACTTTCCCATTAGGAGCTAGGAACGTCTAACAATTTTGTTTATTAGCAACTCCTACTTGGGGAGGTAACACTATTACAAGCTTAAAGCCCCAAATTTGGAAGGCAATACCACTATGAAGTTTCAATGTGCCCTTGATTAACAAGATGGGTTCAACTAGATGCACTAATGAATTATTTTAACTGATGGTGAGGAAGCATAATGGATCTTATATGTAATTGGTAGGTGGTTTCATCATGGGTTGGGAAACTTAACTGAGGCCCAATCCCACCAGAGGATCATATTGACACCCATAGGGGATGCGTCGATATCAATGGGACTCCATCATGTTTAAGAGCACCATTTCATGCCATGGGCACCTTCAACAGTTTGTTCATTGTCCCAAATTATTTGTACGATGATGCACTTGGACCAGTGTACCCCGACCAACTTAACATGATTATGTCAACTAATCCAAGGCCCAAAGGAGGTTTGTCTCACCTTTGAAGACTTAGGAGGGTAGGCACCATCATCAAAGCCCTCATTTGGAGCATTATATAGGGTTTTCTTTCATTCAAAGACCCATGAGACTAGAATTAGTGCCTCAAACCCACTTTTGGGCCCCACATGATGACTTGCATGGAAAATTAGGGGCCATCCCCAAATTCATATTTATTGGATCCTTCTCTCCCATCATGGTACTTAGAAGACTCAATGTGGCTTTCCAATGACCCTACATCATCATGACATCATCAACTCGACTTTCATATGGATGGCTAATTCATAACTTGTGATAGCTACTTGGTCAACTTGTGACCAAGACTTTTTTTAGGACATTACTTTATAAGTTTGGGGGATAATTAGGTCTCATTTGTGAGAACTTTGAAAATTTATGAATCTAATACATCAGAAACCCGTACTGCAATATCTGGTTTACTATCTTCTACTCGTTATTTACTTTAACAAGTTATTTAATAACATAAACATTGAGGTAAACACAATTGTAGCCTTCAAAAATATACAGATCAACAACTGAAATAAACTTAGACAACACAAGGGACACCGTTATTTTTGGACAATCGTCCCTGGAAAAACCGAATGCGGGAAAACTGGTGTAGCATATATGAGGGTTTTTATTATTATGCAGTTTTATGAATATAACTAGGGTGCCAGAAATGGGTCACTCCTCAGAGATTTTCCTTGGCAGAAGTACCTTGCTCTGGAGACAGATATTCTGGCTAATTCAACATCCAGATGATTGGCCCCACAGTGACTTTGACTGTTCCTTTCGTTGGATAGTGAAAGTTGATCCAAGCTAAATTCTAGAAATGTGCCACCCTCCAAGGATTACGTCACCCTCTACAACTCTGTGTCTACCTCTCAGCTCTAATTTTTCCTCATGAAAACACCACACCGCAACTCTTTCTTCCTAGCATCAACTCTGCTAGCCTCTGTGTCTGCCTGCATCAGTTTCTCGGCCTCCCGCGTCACTAGCGATGACCCTCCAAACCTCTGCGTCAGCTTTGGCTAGCTCTACATTGTCTCTTTGGAACTATATCTGCCTCTCTGTTATGTATTCTCGGTCCTCTACTGAACTGCCCCTCACTGCAGCCGATCACTAACTCGATTTCTCAACAAACCCTGCCCTAGAAAATCGAATTCATTGATCAACTTGGTGTGTCTCCAACTGACCCTCAAGCCTCTTCTTATACTTTTCCTATTGACGATTCAATGACCAAGATTAACTCCCTAATCAATGGCTAAGACTAGATCTGGCTTGATCCTCGTTATTTAGAATTTTCTCACCCATATTATATTAATACACATTAATATTTTAATTTTCCTAAGTTTAGGCTTAGGAACCCCATTAAAAATATTAATTATTTTAATATCTCTTCACCTGGGTGGAATTTATCCAAATTATTTATGGGTCTTGGAGATCTCGTGTGCCTTAGCCTCTCCACCAATTTTCATGGCTAGATGACATTTGATACTACAAAAAATCAACACTCCCTCTTAGCAAGGAATGTGCTCTAGTAATGCTTCACCATAAAAACATCACACTGATCCTACACATTGGTACCTGTGTTGATGCTTGGCCTGCTCCATCACATCCTCTACACTATTGCTTCTTATACTACTACCCATGACACTGCCACTACCACTACTACATCTATACTACAGCTCCCTCTCAACATGCTTCCCATGCTACCCCTAGCACTAGCACTGCTAACTGCTGCACTGCAACTCAGTTAGCGAGAAGTGAGTAACTGTCTTCTCCCAAATGCTAACATCTCAGTCACTTTGGAAGCCTTGTGATGTTGAAGCTACCTCTGCTGCTATCTTTTTCTCCCTCTGTTGCCACTACGCTGTTGCAAACACCTATGCGCCTCTCGCACTGTTGCAACTTCCACTACGCTGCCACAGATTTTTGCACTCTAGCCTTGCCTTGCTGCTCCACCACACTTTGCTCCACTCGACATCTGTCATCATGCTACTATTTTTAAGGGCTCTCATATATGGATGTGATCCAAGAGTTTGGGTACCTCAAGTATCCCGCCCCTAGTATGTGGTCCTCTTGACTACAACTTGATGTCTCCCCACCTCTTCTCTAGAGGTGCATGAGCACTCATGGCACAATAGTCATCAGTCTCGACATCCTTCTCTGCCTTAGCTGGAGCTATCTTTGAATCAAAAGCTTCTCCTTTTCCTTTCTTCCTGGGGCATTGAGATGACTAATGTCCCATCTCCCCACAATTGAAGTGACCTTGAAGATGTCCTTCTTCTTCCTCTTCCTTTGCTGTCTTGTAGATGCTAGAGTCACATCCTCCTCCTCCTCTTTCTTGACTCGAACTCCCTTACCACTACTCCCCACCTTGGTTAGCCTCCTAATCTCCTCTTGTGTTAGAGTTTACCACATCTCTTCCCAACTGGGGAGAGTCACTTTTCCCAAAATGCTTTGGACAAATATCTCCCAATCCTTGGAGACTGCATTCATAGCAGTCCTGACCATAAAATCTAGATCTAGTGTAGACCCCATGGAAGTAAGTTGGTCTCAAATTCCTTGCAACTTGAGGAGTATATCTCCTATCCTTTCTGCATCTGATATGACCTCAACTAATTTTCCAATAGAATCTTCCACTGCACAGAAGAGCCCTGGTATAAGGTGGTCAGTGCCTCCCACATCTCCCTTGCTTTGTTCTTCTCAACAATATGTGGTATGACATGATCTTTGACCTTGTCTAGGATCATGCATTTCACCTTCGCCTCAGCCTCCTCATACTTGTTGTTATCATTCGAGTCAACTGGATAGCTATGGTTTTCAAGGCATAGTCCTTG
Organism: Pinus taeda; assembly: GCA_000404065.3. Taxonomy (NCBI): domain Eukaryota; kingdom Viridiplantae; phylum Streptophyta; class Pinopsida; order Pinales; family Pinaceae; genus Pinus; species Pinus taeda. Next base: position 45,726 of record APFE030489474.1, read on the forward strand.
ATGCGATATTTATCTAGGATTTCTAGGATCTTGACCTTTCAAATGACAAAATTGGAAGCCTCGTCTGATCTGTCTTGATCCCTCAATCTGTTCACTACCATCTTTTCTCCTCTTTTAGACTCCCTCTGAGTCTCAACTTCCCTCCTGGAAATCCTCCAGCCAACTATTGAACCACTCCTCTCCAATCCTCCTTTGCGCTGCAACTCAGATATGGATCTCTTGGCTAGAAATCTGTCGAGGTATTGATTCCCTCTACCTTGGTTCCATCTCCTTAGACATTGTTCTATATCTATAGAAACAACGTCCCACCAGCTCCTAAAATCACAATATTCCCACAGCTCCCCAAGCCCCGACAACTAAAGAAACTGAGCCTTTCAGGCTTTGCACAATCCCAACAAAGGTTGAATCTTCTCCTTCCACCAACTACGTCAATCCTACTTGGTTGAGTAGGATGACATGGCTCTTTGTGAGCCTCTTTTTCCTCTCTCTACCTCTGCGTTGGCCCTTCCCTTGGCTTGAAATGATGATGCAAGATCTACGTCACTTCTTCTCTTACTACTTTTCCTCTGGAAAAACGGTCTCTCCAGACAACTTCTTCTACTGCAAATTTTCAGATTTCTGTTGGTGTCTTCAGTCCTCCTATGATCTACAATCTCTCTGATACCACCATGTGAAAATTTCTAAATCTAACACATCAGAAATGCCTACTGCAATATTTGTTTTACTATCTCCTACTTGTTCTTTACTTTAACAAGTTATTTAATAACATAAACATCGAAGTAACCACAATTGCAGCCTTCACAAACATACAGATCAATAATTGAAATAAACTAGGACAACACAAGGGACACCGTTATTTTTGGACAATCTTTGCTGGAAAAACCCAATGCAGGAAAACTGGTGTAGCAGATATGACGGTTTTTATTATTATGTAGTTTTATGAATACAACTAGGGTGCCAGAAATGGTTCACCCCTCAGAGATTTTCCTTGGAAAATGTATCTTGTTCTAGAGATAGATATTCCGGCTAATTCAGCAACCAGATGATTGTCCCCACAATGATTTCAAATTTTCCTTTAGTTGGACAATGAAAGCTACTCCAAGCTAAATTCCAGAATTGCGTCACCCTCCAGGGACTGCATCACCCTCTACGGCTCTATGCTTGCCTCTTAGCTCTCAGTCTACCCCACAAAAACACCACAGTGCAACTCTTTCTTCCCAACATCAGCTCTGCTAGCCTCTACATCAACTCTGCATTAGTTTCTTGGCCTCTTGCATCATCAACACTAACCCTCCAAACCTCTGCATCAGCCCAGGATGCCTCTGCGTTGTTTCTCAGGCAATATCTTTGCTTCTCTGGATGTATTCTCGACCTTCTTCCGAACTACCCCTTGTTGCAAAGGATCACTAACTCGATTTCTCAGCAAACCATGCCCCAGAAAATCGAATTGATTGATCAACTTGGTGTGTCTCCAATTGACCTCAAGCCTATTTTTATACTTTTCTTATTGACAATTAAACGACCGAGATTAAGTCCCTAATCAATGGCTAAGACTAGATCTGGCTTGATCCTCGTTATTTAAAACTTTCTCACCCATATTATATTAATACACATTAATATTTTAATTTTCCTAAGTTAGACTTAGGAACCCCATTAAAAATATTAATTATTTTAATATCTCTTCATCCGGGTGGAATTTATCCAAACGATTTTTGGGTCTTTGAGATCTCATGTGCCTTAGCCTCTCCACCAATTTTCATGGCTAGAGCACATATGATCCTAAAAAAAATCAATAAGAACTCATCATTATCACTTGGATTCGTCTCTTGTAAAAGAACTCACTTTTGTTTGGAATCTATTAGAGTATATTGGATGCACTATGATATTTGGAGCTAATTTTTAATCTTGTATTGGAGCTACTTCTTGAATATGGATGGATTGCATGATTATCTTGTAAGTTGTTGATGAAATATTTCTCTTGAAAATGTCTAATGTATGTAATTGCTGCAACTAATGTAAATTCTATTGTGCTATAATTTGGCTAGCTCTTGCATATGTTACTCATGATATAATATGCAATGAATATTCCTAGTTATGAAATGTTATTTTATTCATGAAATTCCATATTCTAGTAGTAGGTAATTTTCGAAGGTTGGTAGCCAGGGCATCAACTTTTGACCTCCTTGAGGACAAATTTGGCCAATCTAATGCATCTAGGACTCCATAGCCCAAAGGGCTAGGCACTAGTCCAAGGATTTTGGTGATGAAACACCTCTTTCTCCATAGTTTCTCCACCTAAATTTTGGTCCTCTAAAGGTTGCAGTGAAATTTTAGCGAGGTGATTTTTCAGGAATTTGAGGGTCCAAACATCAAGCTTAGGGTCTATGCTACATATGCTCCAAGTTTGGTGGGCATCCACTTGAGTTTCATCCATAAAATCTCTTTCCCTATTTGATACTATAAGAGGGAAAACCTAGGTCTTTCTCTCTCACCTTGGGAACTTATTTGAGGGTTGTATGAGATTTCTCTCTCGTGTTTATTCATAAATCCCTAGGTCTAGTGCAAGTCTTTCTTAGGTCTCTCAAAGAGAGCGAAGAGCCCTTTAAAAGTGTTAAATTATCACATAGATATTATTTGATAGGTCCCACCTCATCTCCTAGAGTCTTGACCTTAGGAGTGCCTATTACTATCGTCATACCCTATACCCTAGGTCTTGATCTCCTCCTAGGCCTTTCTTGGAGAGAATTTAGCTTCCTTGAAGCATTGCAGCATTGTTGTGTCTCTCCTTGAATGGGCCTTGTGGAATCACACTATACCTAAATCATTTATCTATTCATTCTTAGTGATTCCCCTCCTAATGAGGCTCCTCCCATCAGTGAAAGTTTGTAAAGAGTAGAGGACTTTGACTGATGTGGCAATGGGTCATTGTCCCATTGTTGTCATTTAGTATAGAAGTTGTCCCTTAGGTTCTCCCTTCTTTAAGGCCCTACTAGATTGTGTGGTAGCACATCCAATCCCTGGAATTCACATCATCAGATAATTTTTCAAGTTTCTTGCACAAGGTAACTAATGTTTCTTCAACTTGGTCCTTGACCTTTGTCTTTTTAGTTTCAACCTTGTCCTTAGGGAAATTGAACATTTCAATATGAGAAACATTTAGATTTTGTTCAATTTCACTGACCATTTCCTTTGCTTCAGTGAGAGTTTTAGGCTTCTTATCTCTATGTTGATATGTTAGGTGCCCTTGGACAACTTTAATGAAATTTTCAAGCATTTGGGCATCAATATGCTTGAGATGATTGGGAATATCCCTAACAATCCTATCAAACAGTTGGATAAAATTTTTGATATCTTCATCTAATCCCTCTTGTAAATGGTAGAAATTTTCAATGGCAAGTTTTCCATCAACATTAGTGGCCCACCTTTCTTGAAGAGGTCTTCAAACTGGTCAATTTCATTGATACAAGCTTGAGGAATGATAATTTACCAATCCCTAACATTCCATTTGAATGCTAAAGAAAATAACATCATTATTATATCCTCATCTTCGATCATTTGAGGGCCCACTGCCCAATAGAAGTTATCTACATGCATTTCATCAGTAGCCACTCACAATACTTCTCAGGTAATGTGTGGCGAGCATCAATAATTGCACTAAAATCCAGAGGTTTGAAAGATGCCACATTCCATTTCTTAAGTCGATGGGTTTGTGCTTAGTTTTGAGTTTGATTTTAGCTTTGGTTTTGGTTAATGTTGGTGTTCATGTTGCCAAGAAAAATCTTCCTTGCAATAAGTGTTGGATTTCTTGTGGGAGACTTGTCAAGCTCAATAACTCTCCTAACAACTTATCTAGTTATAGGACCTATGTTTTCTTCGTGATCTTCATAACCAAGAAAGTAAAGAGTCACTAGAAGAGGATCTATATTGTCATTGGGGGAATCATCTCTTCAAATGTTTGACCAAGAAGGTAGACTTGTTTCCTCCTTGACAACGACGCCAAAATTGTTACCACACAATCTAACAAGGCCATAAGGAAGGGAAAACCTAACGGATAACTGCTAGACTAAGTGGCAACAATGGGTCAATGACCCACTATCACCTCAGTCATATTCCTCATCTATTTACATATTTTCAACGATGGCAGGAGTCTCGATAGGAAGGGAATCACTTAGAATGGATAGATCAATGATTTAGGTATGAAGTGATTCCACCAAGCCCATGCAAGGAAAGGCACAATGATGGCTCAATGCTTGAGAGAAGCTAACACTCTCTCCAAGAAAAGCTTTAAGATGAAGATATCAAGACTTAGGATTTTAGATATGATGGTGATAATAGGTATTCCTAAGGTCAATGTAGAAAATCTAATGTAGGTTAACCCGATAATGCAATATAAATCTAAGCAGAATACTATAACCTACTTCTACTATCAATTTGTGGAAGCTTAAAGATCAAACTGAAAAATATAACCAGAAGAAGAAGAATCAATGGAACAATACACATGAAAATACTTTGGGGAAGCCTCAGCTAAAAACCCCACACTATTGTATTATCATACATGGTGGAAATACATAGGAATTATACAAAGCCTTAGCTCTCACAACTAGCCAGCTCTCAGTACAATCCTCATATATGCTCACAGACAATCTTGGCTTCTCTCCAACCTTCCTCTCTACCCTCCAAGCTCCTATTTCCTTGCACTATTCCTTGTGGATGATTCTCTTGTTACCAAGTGGATGATCTCCTCCAAAACTGCCCAATCCTCAAGGATTAAATCCTTGACTGCATGCATGAGTTTTCTCCATGAGAAAACACATGCAAATGATAGTACAATATCCTTGACTTTAATCTCAATTGGGTCTTTCTCAGACTAGACATGCATGAGTTTCTGATGAGGGAATCTTTAGTTAACTGGAGTAGCACTAGTTGAGTGCAATAATGCATGAACTGAATGTTAACTCTCTATTAGTTCCTCAAATAGTTTGGAACTAATTTAACTGGAGTTAACTCAGTAAACTAAGTTAACTAATTACAACTCAAATATAACTCAATCTTATCTCCTTAATTTAAGGGATAACTCTTGCTTGACTTCAGAAAGACTTCTAACTTGAATTTCTCCAACTAATTAATTTAAAATAAATTAATTAATTATTTCCAAGTAGCTATTAAGACTAAATTCAATTTTAATTCACAATTTAATTCAAGGAAAAATTAAATTGGAATATTCTTGTTTCCATATTTCAACACTCCCTCTCAACAAGATAGGGATTATCTGCCACCCCGATCTTGTCTCTATGGAACTTGAATTTACACTTTGACAATGCCTTTTTCAAAATGGTAGCATCTTGCTCCTCTGTCGAAATATACTGCAGCAACATGATTGTCTCGACCTGTGAAAAGCCACGGGAAACAAATCTTGCCTTATGCTTCTCCACACTACCATCAACGTCTTTCTTTACCTTGTAAAGCCAACAGGAACTCACAAATGACTTGTTCTCTGATCTCAGAACCACGTCCCAAACACTGTTATGAACTATGGAGTCATACACCTTCACCATAGCATCAACCCAAATTGACTGCTGCACTACTTCCTCAAAGGAAGATGGCTCAATCTCAACACATTCCCCAGGAAGGGCCATGTATCTAGTGTACCTCTCAGGTGACCTCCTTTGTCTGTGTTGAGAAGATGGTGCTCCCACATTCTCTCTCGTATCCTCCAACAATTTATCAACTTCTCTTGTGCGGTTTCGTCCATCTCTAGAAGACTCTGCTTGAGTGGATGTCTCCACTCCTAGAACCTCTGCATGTAGCTTCTCTGCATCTATCTGAGGCTCCTCCTCCTTAGGAACCAACAGTTCCTCCACAAACTGTAGTTGGAGCTCCCTCTCAAGGGAAACTCACATGGCCTTCTGCTCATCAAACTTGAGATCTTTGTGAATCACCCGTCCTCTGACTGGTAGGCAAGTACACCCGATAGTTGTGAGGTGTATTAGTGTACCCCACAAGTATCCCCAAATTTGCTATCCACTCAAGCTTCTTCCATGCATCCTTTGTCACATGGCAATATACCAATGAGCCAAAGATCCTAAAGTGACCCACATCTAGTCTCTTACCTGAGAAAGCTTCCTCTGGTGTCTTCATCCCAAGCATGCGATGCAGGCTTCTATTTTGCAAATAAACCATTGTGTTGCATGCCTCAACCCACAAGTGAAGTGGTAGGCCTTGGTCATGCAGCATTGCCAATGCTGCCCCTACAATAGTTCCATTCTTCCTCTCAGCCACCCCATTCTGTTGTGGGTTATGAGGTGCCGTCAACTCCCATTTAATTTTTCTGCTACATAGAAGTCCTTAAACTATTGAGAGACATATTCTCCATTGTTTTTGCTTCTCAAGGCCTTGATCTTCTTCCCTGACTCTTTCTTGACCAAAGCTTTGAGCTCACAAAACTCTGTGAAATTTTGGTCCTTCTTCTGCATGAAATAAATCCAGCATTTACACGAAGAGTTATCAATGAAAATCACATAATACCTTTTCTTCACTGTGGATGCTATTGAGAATGGTCCGCATACATCAGTATGAAATTTCTCTAATATAACCTTTGCTCGATTGTCTCAATCATGAAAGGAATATTTGGTGTACTTTCCCAAGGCACAACATTTTCATGTGTCAATTTTCTCAAGTTTACGTTTGGGAAGTCCTGTAAATATCTGTTGCATTATCTTCAAAGCCCCATGATGCAAATGGCCCAACCGCCTGTTCCAAAACTCACCAATGCCTTGGCTTTGCACAAATTCTACTTTCGTACTCAATGCTGCACAATCATCTACCTCTAGTTCATAGAGATTCTTCACCCGAATCCCTATCCTCTTGGTCTGACCCATGGCTATTTGTCTTAGTAACACCTTTCCTTTACTGAAGACAAGATTGTAGCCTTTGTCCTCCAACATCGTGACAAATACCAAGTTAATCTTCAGTCCAGGCACATACTTCAGATCTTTTAAGGTGAGAGGAGCTACATGCTCCCTCTGAAAAGCAACCGTACCCACGCTTGAAACACTATACCTTCCGTCATCACCCATCTCTATGTGCATCTTCAGGTATTTCTCCTCCAAGGCACTAAATAAATTTTTATCACCGGTCATGTGGAATGAGGCTCCACTGTCAAGATACTGGACACAAACCATCATCGATGACACCATGCATGCGATGAGGGTAAAGTCGATTTTGAACTGAGAGGCTAATGCCTCACCTTCCGATCCCTCCGAGGATCCCTTCTTGGACTTCTTTGATGGGAATAAAATCACATAATGTCCCATATTGTGACAATAAAAGCATCTTACTTTAGATATATCACCCTTCTTCCCTCCATGAGAAGAATTTGATTTGAAATGGGAAGCCTTGCCCTTCCCTTTCCTTGCCTTACTTGCTAAGGCCATATTTTCTTCATCATCATTCTTGGATGAAGAACCATCTCATGTGCCCCTCCTGATCTATAAGATACGACCACAATTGTTCTCAATCCAATGCTTTGGAAGGCCAAGGAGAGCGAGGCTCACCATATCATCACCTATAGTAGTTATTCCCACATTTCCAAGCTCATCTCTGCAGGTGGTGATCTTGTTCAGATATGTGGAAATAGTATTGCCCTTCTCCATATTGATTCTTCGAAGCTTATCCTTGAGCGCCAATTTCCTCTGGTTGCTATTGTTCTGGTAGAGGTCCTTCAATGTCTTCCACATTGAAAAATGGAGTATCCTTCCCATGGAGACTCGAGACAATATGGTCTCGAACTCCCTCAAGGATGATTTGTCTCGCCTTCGCCACACACTTCTTCCACTCAACCAACTCTTGTGCATTAGTTGGCTTTGGGATTTCTTGATTAATGAATTCCTTCAAGCCATTGTCTTCTAATACAACCTCCATTTTATCTTTCCATGCTATGTAATTCGAGCTACCTTCCAAGGCATACTCAAGTCTCAAGCCATCGAATTCCATTGGCCGATCTTGAAGTATGATATGAATTCGATTTGCACCTGCAACCCCGAACTTCAAACTTCGAATTCTCTTATGAGTATATTGTTCACAGCTTTGATACCATGTAGAAAATCTGATGTAGGTTAACCCGATAATGCAATATAAATCAAAGAAGAATACTATAACCTACTTTCCTATCAATTTGCGGAAGCTTAAAGATCGATCTGAACAATATAACCAAAAGGAGGAAGAATCAATGGAACAATTACATTGAAACTACTTTGGGGAAAGCCTAGCTAAACCCCAACTATTGTATTATCTACATGGTGGAAATTCATAGATTATTTACAAGCCTTAACTCTCACAGTCCAGCTCTCAGACAATCCTCACAGATGCTCACAGGAAATCTTGGCTTCTCTCCAGCCTTCCTCTCTGCCCTCCAAGATCCTATTTCCTTGCGCTGTTCCTTGTGGATGATTCTCTTGTTACCAAGTGGATGATCTCCTCCAAAATTGCGCAATCCTCAAGGATTAAATCTTGACTGCATGCATGAGTTTTCTCCATGAGAAAACACATGCGACTAATAGTACACTATCCTTGACTTTAATCTCAACTAGGTATTTTTGATAATAGACATGCATGAGTTTTTGAAGAGGGAATCTTCAGTTAATTGGAGTAGCACTAGTTGAGTGCATTAATGCATCAACTGACTATGAACTCTCTATTAGTTCCTCAAACAATTTGGAACTAATTTAACTGGATTTAACTTAGTAAACTGAGTTAACTAATTACAACTCAAATATAACTAATTCTTATCTCTTTAATTTAAGGGATAACTCTTGCATGACTTCAAAAATAATTCTAACTTGAATTTCTCCAACTAATTAATTTAAAATAAATTAATTAATTATTTCCAAGTAGGTGTTAAGACTAAAATCGATTTTAATTCACAATTTAATTCAAGGACAAATTAAATTGGAATATTCTTGTTGCCATATTTCAACAGTCAAGAACCTAGGAGATGATGTAGGACCTCTCAAAGAAGCTCTATGTGATTATTTAACATTTCCAAAAGGCTCTTTGCTCTCTTTGAGAGACCTAATAAATACTTGTGCTAGACCTAGGGTTTTATGAATACTCGTGGGAAGAAATGCTTCCAAGGCACTCACTAGGACAAGGCAAAGGGAGGAGGAAGGGTTTCTTGATGTTTATTCCAATGAATACTTTGCTGATACAACCATCAAGAAATCCACCTAATCTAGGAAATAAAATCTAGGTTTCCCTTCTATGGCAGACATAGGGCACAAGAACTTATGGATGGATCATTGTGAGAAAGCAACCAAAATTGGAGATCCTCTAGGCAAGACCTCAAGGAAGAGTCTTTTCCAAATAGAATTCAAAAATTCACTCTCTAAAAGGTTTCGCTTGATGCCCTAGCTATCCATCCTAAAAAAGAGGGGCCGAAAATTTGAGTAGGAGAAAATTTGGAGAAGAAAAGGGTTGATCACAAAATGACTTGTTAATTTTACATAATACTGGAGTCTCGGTTAGAATCTTAGAATCACTAACATTACCAATCCAAGTACCACAACTAACTACTTGCACAATGGAACAATAAATAAGAGTAAATGAACATGTGCACAAATATAGACAAATTTTTACAAAACCAACTTCATTATATTAACAATCTTTAATACAATAATCGTGGGCTCTTGTACTAGGGATAATGGCCCTTATACATCCACTAGTACAAGAATACAACGATAAAATACTTGGATGATCTAGATGATGTAGTCAATAATCACAACTCCTGTTTTGTACCTTGAACACATTACTAGTCCTTGTGCTCCCAATCTGCAGCTCCTGCCTCTATCAATGTACCAACTCCTTTAGGTCACTGAAAATAACTCCAATCTACTCTCTAGTTCATTGTTATTCCATCAACACATCAACACATTGAGACTCATAATGAGTTGTTCACAACTCCATTTGTTGACAACAATCAATTTCCCACTACTTCTCCTTAGCTCCTTTGGGACTTCTTCCCTCTAATGCCTTCCTACGCTACTCTAATGAAGGAAAACTTCATGTCAAAGGGTTTCCACCTCCCACTGTGATATTTCCTTCTCCACTAATGAACTTGGGCTAACTTAATATGATCCCTTGACCTACTTCCTTTGTGCTTCAAGAATCAATCCTAAGCTTACCCAAACAACTTGCCTCTCCTAGTAGTCCAAGTGTCCTTCTTTGCCTTGCACTTAGTTCTACTTGGAAATCTCCTTGCTTCCCTCCAATAAAATTTAGTTACCCAAACATCAACCATCCAAACTAATCCAAACTTGAACCCAACACCTAGCAACAACGAAGGAATAACATATCTTGTAAACACTTGTTCATGTATGCAAAGGTATGATCGCTGGTTAAGGCACACTTGTAGCCCACATCATCCTTCACTTAATGGTTGTAGTCCTCAGAGAGATATTTCCAGTGAGGTATCATACGCATCAAATGGAGATGATATGACCAAATTATGACCCCAAGAAGTTGGCTGCCCAACTAACCCCAGTGGGGCCCTTAAACTCTTGGTGTTACATCTCCTCGGTTTAAGGTTTTGGTTTTTTAGGGTTTTCTCTTATTGTTCAATAATAAAAAGGCCCTTGAGCCTCATTGTAACTCAGTTTAGAGGCATGTAGCCACCACATCTCTTCTCAGAGATAAGCTACCATCGCCCAAGCTAGTCTTATTTCCATTATGTTTGTAAGCATATTCCAGTATTTGATATTAATGAAATGAAGTGTTATTTCTATTTCATCTCTGTATTTATGGCTATATCTAAATTTTTTTTTGTTCCTATTTAAGTTCGGATCAGTGTTATTAGAGCAGTCTACTCTTTCTCTATTTTTCTTTACATGTCCCCAATGAGGTCGTGATATAAGGAGTTAGGGCTTGAACTGGTCGAACCTTTGCAATACTAGCCTCGCAAATCAAAATGACCTCCCATGGCTGATGAAAAGAAAGAAGATGAGGTAGGAGATCCTATCAAAATCTTGCTCGAAGAAGCCCCCGAGCGACAAAGGAACGCGATGATGGAGAACTTTTCCCAGATCCTTCAACGGCTACCCAGGGGCGACACATCTACTTCCAAAAACTACTCTGGAAGTGCCACACCCTTTAAGGTACAAGTTAACTTTGAAATTCCCATATTTGAGGGTCAAATAGATGCAGATGCCGTAGATAACTAGATAAATCTGCTAGAAGGATATTTTTTTGTTCATGATTTTTCCAGCCAAGAAAAGATTACTTTTTCACTTCTCAAAGCTACCCGCCATGTCAAGGACTGGTGGGAAACCTATTATGAGCAGAAGGACAAGAGGGAGCCCTCATTGATCCACTTGGAATTCGTTCCGAGATGCCATCAAAGATCCATACTACCCTGTTAGTAGCTATGAGAATAAATACATAAAGTGGACCACGTTGCGGCAAGGAAGGGACCAAGACATGCCAGAGTTTGCCAATGCTTTTCATACCCTTCACACGAAGTTGGGTATCAAGGTTTCTGAGAGACATTTGGTACTTAAGTACCAAAATTACCTACACATGTACATCCAGGATGAGATGGAGTTCCTAGACATCTCCTTGCTTGGCACGATGTACGGATATGATGTCAAGATCAAGCAGAAGTTTAAACAAAAGAAGAATGAATTTGGATCTGTGAATCTGAAGCAGGGGAAAGGTGCCCCCAAATAGTAGAACCAAGCACAAACCCAAGGCGGGGTGACACAAGACAACACGTTGAAGCCACAAGAAAATAACACCACCACGAAGTCAAAGAAGGACACAGGAAAGTGGTGTGAGTTCCATAAGAACCTCTCTCACAACACAAGTGAGTGTCGGGCCAAGCAGTTGTTGGTGGCCGAGTTGAAGGCTTCGAAATTAGATGCATGTTCGGACCCTGAGTCAAAACCTGACAAGAGGAATGCAAAAGGGAACCAGATTATTGATGCAGAGCCTAGTGCCATTGTTGCCACTGCCAAGATCCAAAATAATGAGCCCGAAGACTAGAGGAGGGGGAGTGTCTCTTCCACTCACAAATGTGGGTGAAGAGTTTTCCATTGCAATTCATTGTCAACGTTGGGAGCCAAAAGAACCTCATTTCAGTAGAGGTAATGAAGCAGTTGGGTCTACCGACTACACCACACCTACAACCATACATTATCAGGTGGCTTCACCAAGGAAGAGATCTCCAAGTTATCCAGCAGTGTTTCCTTCCCTGCAGCATCAAGCCCTTCACAAATGAGGTATTGTGTGATGTTACTTCTCTTGATGTTTGTGATGTATTATTAGGACAACCATACTTATGGAAGAAACATGTTGTATATGAGTCTAGACCTCACTCTATGATTATTTCTTTAGGTAATACATTATACAGGATACTAGAGGTAGCCCCACCTACTGCCACCTCTTTGATCTCTGCTAAGAAATGTAGTAAGATAATCTCCTAGACTAGGAAATTTATTTTCTTTTTGGTTTGCTCTCAAAGTAAGGGGAATATTGTAGCCATATCCATGTCCCCTGAGAAGGGTTCCTCCATGCAACAGAAGTAGGTGGATACAGTCATGAAAGAATATAGGGACATTTTCTCCCACCCACAAGGGTACCATTGCACTGTTAGGTCAAGCATTTGTTTGATCTAACTCCCAGTGAACCTCTATCCAATGGACCAATATATCATCACTCCATTATGGAAGATGCCAAGTACAAGTAGTGACATGATCAACATTGTTGTCACACAAGTTTCAGGTGGGCGACAAAGTTTGGTTGCATTTGCTGAAAGAACACCTTCCCAGAGCCCATCGGAAGCTCATACCACTCTAATATTGTCCTTACACCATTACCAAGGTTGGGGGAGACAATTATTTGGAGTGCAACATTCCCCCATTCCTTGGCTTGCACCCAGTGTTCAATGTGGAATACCTTCGACCATGCTTCCCACCATTGTTGGGCACACTAGACATTGCAGAACAACTCACACCTACAAAGTTAAATCCATACTACATGGAACAAGCCACAACTAATCAGACCATGGACACACAGATCAAGAACACTCGGTAACAGAGGTTACAACTATATCGAGTTGTCAAAGCAGGCCAACTCCTTCACCAAGGAAAATGGCTCACTAGGGACCACGTTCAGCAAAAGTTTCCTCATCTCATTGAGGAAATCAACGCAATGGAGACCATTGTTTCTTAAGGGGGGAGGATGGATCTAGGTGGATATTGGTTATCACCCATCTATTTCATTTGGACCCTCACCATTGTTTCTTTCAGTTTTTCAGTTTCCTTAATTGTAGCACAATTTACTATTTTTGGAAAATTTTCTGGTCTTGAACTTCTAGAGCTGTTTTGAGGCCCTAAATGATTTTTTTTAGGAAAGTTAGCAATTATTAATTGATATGGAAATCACATCATCAATTGTAGTCCTCAAAGATATCTTTCCAATGAGGTATCATGAACATCAAACGAAGATAATATGACCAAGTTATGACCCCGGGAAGTTGGGTACCCAACTAACCCCAACGGGGCCCATAAACTCTTGGTGTTACATCTCCTCGGGTTAGGGTTTTGGTTGTTTAAAGTTTTCTCTTATTGTTCAATAATAAAAATTCCCTTGAGCCTCATTGTAACTCAGTTCAGAGGCATGTAGCTTCCACATGTCTTCTCAAAGATAAGCTACCATCACCCGAGCTAGTCTTATTTCCATTATGTTTGTAAGCATATTCCAGTATTTGATATTAATGAAATGAAGTGTTATTTCTGCTGCATTTATATATTTATGGTTATATCTCTAATTTCTTGTGTTCCTGTTTAAATCTAGATCACTAAGCTCCAATTTTCTGCAGCAAAATCATAGAATTCCTCCTATCCGAGTTGTTGGTTGTGTTTCCCTTGGATGTGTCTTCAAGACTTCATGTCCTCTTATATTTATATGCATCTCGCAGGGTGCCAACGAACTATCTCTTAGGGCTAAAACTAACCCAACCAACCTCTCTTCATGTTGCACAAGCCCACCAACACATAAATAAATTAATAACTCCCAAATGACATGGAATCTCTTAGTGTTTTGAGTGTCCCCTTGCTCCTCTAAGGGTTCCCTACATCCTCCAAGTGTCAAGTGTCAACATATCCTTGTGGTTTCACGCCCACAAGCTTGGATGCAAAGCCCACACACTTGGGTTCTCATCCCACAAAGCCATTTGTGATGCCACTTCCTCCAAAACCATTAACCCTAGGGCTTGGAGTACCTCCAAATCTACAAATCTCAACATGACTTAGGCCAGTGCCTTCTCCCTTGGGTTTATGGAGTCCTAGATGTGTTAAATAGGCCAAATTTGTCTTCAAGGAGGTTAAAATTTGATGCCCTAACTACCAACCTTCAATAATACATGCTATTAGAATATGGAGTTTCATGAAGAAAAATAGCATTTCATCACTAGGAACATTCATTGCATGCTATATCATGAATAATATATGCAAGATCCAACCAAATGGATTTCAAAATGATCTTCAATGAAATTAGAGCACAATAGCATTTACTCTAATTGCAACAATTACATACATTAGACAATTTTCAAAGAAACATTTCATCAACCGGAGAACTTAAAAGATAATCATGCAATATAACCATCCATATTCAAGTAGTAGCTCTAAGACAATAAAATATCAACACGAAATATCATAGTGCATCCAAGATACTCCAAAAGATTCAAGAGAAAAAGTGAGAAATTTCCTAAGAGGGCCAAAAATCCCAAGTGATGATGATTCTCTCTCACAAATGAGAGAGAATTCTATTTATATGAGACCTTAGAGGTCAAATTTCTATTCTAAAGCCCCTAACATTATAAAAATGTGCAAAATAAAGGCCTTGGTCACAAGTCAACCAAGTAGCTTTCATAAATTTTGATTAAGCCATCCAATTTCTAGCCAAGTTAATGATGTCATGCTAGTGTAGGGCCATTGGAGGGCCACGTTGACTCCTCTCAGTGCCAATATGTGTGATAGTTATCCATAAAATATGAACTAGGGGATGGCCCCTAATCCTCCATGTAAGTCATCATGTGGGGCCCCAAAGTGGTGTTGGGGCACAAATGTGGTCTCATGGGTCTTCTTACGATAGATAAACCTATATAATGGTCCAAATGAGGGCTCTGAAAATGATGCTTTTTCTCCCATGTATCATAGGAGAAAGAAACCTCTTATGGGCCTTTGGATGAGCTGTCATAATCATGCTAAGTCGGGTGGGGAATTTTGGTCCAAGTGCATTATCTCACAAATAAAGTGAGGCAATGAACAATTCATTGAAGGTGTGCAAGGCATGAAACGATGCTCTAACACATGATGCAATCCCATGGCTCTCAATGCATCCCCTAGGGGTGTCAACAAGATCCTATGGTTGGCTTGGGCCCCAATTAAGTTGTCGAGCCCATGATGAAACCACCTGCCAATTACATATAATATCTAATATGCTTCCTCACCATTAGGTACAATAATTCATTAGTGAATCTAAGTGAACCAAGATTGTTTATCAAGGGCACATTGAGGCTTCATAATGAGTTTCCCTTCCAAGTTTTGGGCTTTAAGCTTGTAATAATGTTACCTCCCTATGTAGGAGTGGATAATAAAAAAACCTATTAGGTTTCCCAGTTCCTAAGGGGAAATACAGGTCCAAGGCACATCGCTCAATTGATAGGAGTCATGTGAATAATGAGATGGATAGGGACACCAAGGTCTCAAATCCAAATGTTGTGGTTTCGAGGATAGTAATGATGAGGGATGTCCACATATTTAGGTGTATAGATGTAGGAGGGAGTAATCATAGATACATGAGTTATTTGGGCCTTTGTTTTTCCACCCTTCTTCATTTTCCTTTTTCCTTTTCTTGATTTTTCTTTATATTACTACTCGGGGCTCCAGGAGATGAGAGCATGTTGTGAGAGATATGTAGCAACTATTACCCCCTTAAGGTGGGACAATTCATCACCCACCACAGGTTGGCACGTGCATGGGTTCCTCAATGATGTGAGGGGCACTCAAGGGCCCTAGAACCAGGGTGATTTCCATGATGATAATGGGTAGAGCTCATGTTTGGTTTTTTCCCATGTGTTATTTTAATGTCCCGACCATATTTTGCATTTTATAATATTCTTGTCTTTTGTTTCTTGCTTGTGGCCATAGTATCCTTTTAACGTTCTTTAAGTTGCATCAACCTCGGGGCAACATTTCCAAGCCCGACCCAAACATATGGACAAAGGGAGGGGGTGTACCAGTGACTTGTGGGCCCAATGGTCATGTGGACCTTGATAGGGAAGATGATGTAAAAGGGCTTGTAATGTGGGAAGGGGATTGAAAAATGTGAAATGCGAAATCGGGACTACACTAACAAAATCGGGGTTTCCCAAATTGTTCCCTTCCTGAAACTATAATCCAATAGGGGAGATCCCATGACACTAGGAGTGAGGATTAACTTCCCATTTAAGGTGACAGAACAAAACTACAGTCGAAACCATTCCTTCTTCCAAGTCACCGAATAATCCATTCCCAAAGTGCCCAAGGAAAAACAAGCATAAGCACCTGATTGCACAATGATAAACATACCTATAGGATTAGATTTCCCACCTTCAAACATATGCTCTCGATAGATGGGTGAGGGTAAATATGAATAGCTCAAGGAGCGGAGACCAAATGACACAATACATCAGCTACACTACAGGTTGTTAGGGGTTGGTTGCTGCTAGCTAAAGACAAATATAGGAGAAAAAGTTTCCTATGGGGTCACCCACTTTTGGTGGGTAACAAGGACCATTATGCTTATGATCTCTTATGCTCACGGTGGCGATTTTTCACATGGAGGTCCTTGCTGGGCATGGAAGCCCCCCAAGGCATGTTTCAGGACTCAAAGCCCAAGTTTTGACCCAATCTTATTGTAAAGCTCTGCGAATTGTGGGTGCGGAGCACAAAATGTATGATAGAGTCACAGGGTTGTCCACCCTAGTTTTGTAAGGTAATGTCGTCTTGATAGATCTGCTTTAAGAAGAGGAGAGTAACAAGTCTAAGGGATTGAGTCGCAAGGGTAAAGTGTGTCTTTGAGTTGTAGAGTAGGAGAAGGCTCTGCAACTAAGTGCACAGAGGCCTAGTAGTCTGCAGCTGAGTGCGTAGGTCGGACTCGAGTCTGTAACCAAAGAAAGAATTAATAAAGAGAAGTTTTATCAGATTTTTGTGTATCTATTCTTGGGTTAATGCATGTTTGATATAATTTTCAAATATACTATTTATTTACTGCACACACCTGTATGAATGGTTTATGTTGTTAAGTATAACTTAAAGCACGCAAGTAGGATAAAATAATCAACTAAAATTGGAATAATAGTAAGGACTAAGGTAATAATGTAGAAGCACAACATTCAGCCCCCGAGTAGGGCTGTGTGAAGGCAATATATCAGGCTACGAGGTATGGGGAAGTTCGCAAAGCGACTTTCACGCAGGGTCAAACCGCAAACCACTTGAACTCATCAGAGATCTCCAGGGTGTGGAAACCTGGTCCTAGCACCCTCCCATACTACTTCAGGTGAGACCTCAATCCATGCTTCGCGGACTATTGCCGAAAGAGCCAGTAGTATCGAGATTTGTTTGGCTAACTTAACTTTGAACCTGGGTCAAGCCCCAATAAGGCAACAAATGGTTCCGTTGTTGGGACCAGGATCTTCATAAGAGATGTCTGATGTTGTATCACTAGAATCCAACAAAGAAAGGAATTAAAGAGTGGTTGGACAAAAAGATTCACGAGTTTGCAACGCAGGAAACAAGAATCTGCGGTTATCAAAGGAAGAGTGGTTAGATACTTATATACGAAAATCCATGAAATTTTCTTTGCATCCTTCCCCTCTGAGTTGTACGAGTGGATTGTGAAGCTAGCAGACAGTCAAGGAAGGTGTAGCCTCGACAAACCTATTATGTGGACTCCAGAAGTGGTGCGTAGACTGGAAGTATCAGAAGATAAAATCGCGAGCACTGTGGACCATTGGCTTGATTGAATTATAGGAGGGTTTATCACCAAGTTCATAGTAGATAATTCAATCAGCTATAGCGATGTGGAATGACGTTTCCTCAAAGGACCGCGAGGTAAGTACATTAAATATTTGAAAACTTGGATTAAAATGCTACTATGTGAAAAGCGGGTTATGCGAATAAATTGATGTTTGGGGCTACAGGAAGTGGGAGGATCTACATAACTAGAAACTAGCCCTTTGATTTCACCCCTATGAGAGAGTGAGGAAGAGCTCGCGAAAGTTTCACTGAGAACTGCGATCATTTTGATAAAGTAATGAATTCCACGCATACCACCCCTGCCTACACCACCACCAGTTTCACCATCTTCACCCCCATCTTTGCCCACACCACCTCCGCCACCACCACAGTTCAATATGGCGAGCGTGATGAAGTTGTCGGTGTTCAAAGGAGTA
This sequence comes from Pinus taeda, assembly GCA_000404065.3. Taxonomy (NCBI): domain Eukaryota; kingdom Viridiplantae; phylum Streptophyta; class Pinopsida; order Pinales; family Pinaceae; genus Pinus; species Pinus taeda. The sequence goes on from APFE030489474.1 coordinate 64,213, forward strand.
GGGAACGAAGATCCGGACCAGTTTTGGTTTGTGGTAAAGGCTGTATGGGAAGTGCAGGGAGTCGTGGATGACAATATAAAGAAAGCGATGTTGGTCAATGCTTTACAGGATTTCACACTAACATGGTACAATAAGCATTCCAATGACAATCCAAGTGCAGGGATCACAGATATCCAAGTTGCACTAAACAGGGAATTTAGCAGGCCAAAATCAGAGAGACAGTCGATTATTAGATTTAAGGTAATCGCGATGCTTCCAGGAGAAACCCCCTAGGAGCTAGATTAGAGACTGAAGTGTGTGATTCATGAAGCCAACATGAACTTGATGGATGGGCAACACTGTGCATGGTTTGTAGCATCGCTAACACCGCATCTAAGGAATGTGCTATCACAACAGAAGCTATCCACTCAGGCCAAGGCCTTGGAAATCGCAATGAGACTGCATGAGACCTTGATACAAGATCCTAACTTGGGAGTCCAATAGATCCATACGCAGTAAAAAAACTTGTACTTTGAGATGCAGAGTTTGAAACAAGACTGGATAGCTCACCCAGAAATGCGTGAGGAAGTATGGTGTGTAAAGTGCAAAGGCCAGGGACATGACAAGGACCATTGTCCAGTATTCACGAACTACCTAGCGGGAGGAGGACCAATGTCATTGAGACTGGACACACAAGCAGGACCAAGTGCAATGCCTACCTTATGGTGCATGATTTGTCAAATAGGAGGAAAGCATGCTACAGATAATTTCCATCTATTGCAAAACTATATGCAGAATTCCCCGCAGTTGTTCTGTAATTTCTGCAGGTCATTAGGCCACTATGAGTGCACCTGTAGAAGTTATGAACTAATGATGGATCAGACTCCTACCTATATAGTTCAGATTGAAACACGGGACCTCGATCAAAATGCAGGGATGGCATGCACTAGATTTCAAGGGTGCAGATGAGGTCGAGGTGGAATGGGACCAGGAAGGGATAGTGGACGACTGATCTGTTACAATTGCAGAGGACTAGGGAATTATACCCTTGATTGTACAAATCCGATGAGACTATCATGCTTATATTGTACCCAGTTTGATCATGAGACAGAGTACTATCCCATGCTGATAGCGAGGTTGCGCGATAAAGGAATACTCCAACCTCCCTCGACTTAGGACTATCCCACCTGAGCCGCGCGAAGAAGACCCAAATGTAAATATTGTGCTCTGAAGTGGTATTATGCTAGGAGATTACAAAGGCAAGTAGCCCGAAGAGATTACCTAGGTTCGCAAGGCCCCAACAAAGGAACTAGAATTTGATTTAGAGCACACAAAGGAGACATTCATGGAAGCTAAGAAGAGCTTCGCGGAGACCTCCACTTCAGTTAGTAAAGACAAACTGGAACCAGAAATGGACCCATCAATGTTCACTACCTTTTTGGAGACATGTATGAAGTTTTTGCGTGACAGTAAGGCTATGAAGGGGCTACAAGAATTCATAACTAGATGTGTTGGGACCGTGCCAGGAGAGTCATGCGTAGTCCGGAAGCTCTGGAAGCAAACAACGCAAACAGGAAGAGAGATGAGATTAACCGTGTAGAGCGGGGAATACGAAATGGATCAAGTGATTTTGGATCTAGGATCAGACACGAAAATCCTACCAAAGTAGACATGGAAACACATTGGCAAGCCCAGATTGCAATGGTCTCTTATTCAATTGCCAATGGCGAAACAACAAAATATCCTACCCATGGGGAGATTGTAGGGAATAACGGTGGATATTGAAGGTGTGAGTGCGCTTGCAGATTTTGAAGTGATAGAGATTATTGATGACATCAATCCCTATCCTGCACTATTGGGAATAAATTGAGCCACTAACATGAATGGAGTGATAAATCTAAAAAAACGCAAGATGATTTTTGAGAAAAAGTCACTACGAGTAGTAGTACCTTTAGACCTTGCGGAAGGATCGCGCTACACAGAGCTAGTGCACGACTACAGGAGAGATGACGATCTAGACTATATCTACAAGATACCTACGCGGGAGCAGGATTGGGTGAATCCAACATTGGATGGCAGGATTTCGTGGGAGCGCAAAAGCTCTTGCACCTTAGATTCGAATGAGAAGATAGAATGATGGCAGAACCGGTTACATAAGGTAACCATGCTCAATTGAAACATGATGATAAGGTCATTGCGTTGCATGACAACATAGGTAGGAGATCTACCTATGTATGATGGGTTGAGAGAGGTGGATGATTTCCTGAACAAATTTGAAAGAGAAGTATTGGAACAACAGTGTTTCGACGCTCTAAAATGGGCACTATGCACAGCGCCCGCAAGATTTTGGGGTACGCATCAAAGAAGATTTGAGGACTGACGCGAATGTGGAAGGATGATGCTCATGCAGTTTGGAAAGCCTCAGATGTGGATGAAATCTGGGTACGACAGATGAAACAGCTTATGCCCCCACCTCTTCAGATGGGTACAAGCGTATGATGCACAACCTGCACGAACACGACCAACATGCAGGAGTGAGCAAGATAATGGAGTGAACGATGACCAGGAAGTATGATAAGACCAAGCGTGCCAAATATTATTCGCCTGGAAGCCTTTGACAAAGTATGCAAAGTACTGAATGCGGTCCACCATATGAAACGCATCGAATGGAACCTACGCGTACCAGTGATTCTATGGGCTTATAGGGCCATGGGCAAAACCCTGACCACGCGGGTAATTCCAAAGCTGACGTATGAAGTAGATGTTGTAACCCCTATGGAGCATACAAAGTCTAGTCCACGTAGAGTAGCACCTATAGATACAATCATTCGTGAAGCCTGGAAAGGAGGGATCACACAGCCGCAAGAAACAGAATGCATGGGACTTGAGGAAGAAATCCAGTAGGGAAACCTTGGATTCCAAAAAATTGAAGAAGATAGGGTATGGTTAAGAAAGAAAAGTGCGCTGGTGGACACAGAAGTCAAGAAGCTGGAGGACGAGATAAAGAAAGATTTTCTCAGCAAAAAGACTAGAATGGTAAGACAAGAGGCGCATGATCGTGATAACAGAGTTACAGCCTAGCGCCACGAGTTGATCGGTTCGATGCCTGGGCTTGGACCGCATATTGCTAAGCATAGTGACCAGGGTAGCGCATTGCAAATGGTGAAGTGCATGATCCCAACCGTAACAATACAAGGTAGGGATTCTCCAGGAACCATGACAGAGGATATGATGGAACTCTACACGACTGGTGCGACCACTTGACTAGCCAAGGGAAGGACAGTCTTAGCGCTCTAAGCAGTTGGAAGGGAGTGCGGGACTATAAAATATTATGCCCGGGAGCTACGCGATGTGGGAGATGTGCACAGAAGTAGAGATTCACAAGGTCTGCAACCACGCAGGGGGGGCTGCACTGCCACATGTGTTGGCCAGAAAGTGACCATTGAAGTCACTATTCACGATGGGATGCTCAACTTGAGGCCAAATGGAGTGGGCAGCAGGCATTTAAGATGCGATTTATGGGTGAGATTTGGGAAAATCTACTGCCAAGGGAGCATTAATGAGCCTGATTTGGGGGGAACGGTCGAATTCGAATTCAAAAAGTGCTATAAAATACAAAGGGTTGCCCAACAAACAGCACTTGGTCATTTGTGAATTGAGAAATTGAGCAGAGGCCTGAGTATTGTGAGTCGAGCATCGATTAAGCCCCTGAATTTGCGAGTGATAGATTGTTGCATAGCTACAATGACAAAAACTAAGGATGGTATGGGGATAGAAGAGGTGACCACCGACGAGGCCACACAGGTCCTAACTATGGAGGATGTTCTAAAAGGTGCCAGGATTGTGGCAAAGATTTTGAAATCACCATGCACACCACCCAAGAAGGATAAACAAGCAATGGCTCCCATACACGTGTCCCCACAAAACCTGCTACGCAACAAACTGTCAATGGAGGAGAAAGGGAAAGCTATCACTATAGAAACAGATGAAGAAGAAGAAGATCTAAAAGCCCTTATCATCACTGAGGAAGAAGATGAAGGCATGGAGGTGGATACTCAACCTAAACTCTCTGCGACAAAACTACCCCTATGTACCCCTGCGAAAAGGGAAGGCCAAAGTGCCCAAGGACCTGGACGAGACCAAGAGTTCGCTCTAGATGCCACTCCTTCTAGATGGCATTATGTTTGAAGGCATGCACCTGGGCTGCGTGCTGACCATGAAATTTGATGATTGGGACCTTCCTGACTGTGAGAAGTTCCCTCACCTCGAGACCAGAAATCTCATGAAGCAGAACACCGCAGGGCTGGTAACAACATTAGAGCCACAAAAGTGGTTGCGCAATGTGGAAAGTCCTGGGCTACTGAAGCTACTATGGGTGTCGCATTTCCACTGCACCCCAATAACCATTTTTGTCATCAGAAAACTGCTTTTCTTGGTGCATGATGGGTATTTGTGGCTGGAGGAGCCCATCCCCATTGTGGTAGACCTGGTTCATCACGTTTCCTAGCTTCCATACAAAGGAAAGGACCTCGTGACCATATCGAAAGGGAAGGGCAGTGATTTCACCATCGCAGAGGTCATGAAGATGAAGTACAAGCTAGAAAATAAGAAGAGGGGCTATGCCATCTCTAGCATTAAGGAAAAAGCAATACGTGTAGCAACCCAAATCCTCGCAGGCAAAGTTATGCGCAAGTGTCGTGCTGACGAGGTACCTTCACCGGTGGTCGCACTGGCCGAGTAGTGCATGGAGGGGGTCCAGTTTAACTGGTCTAAATTCCTATGAACAAAATTCTTAGAGAATTGTTGCGAAACCTAGGAGTAGGGTAAAACCTTCCACTATGCATGGTTGTTGTTGTCCATAGTGATCATAGCAGGGGAATTGTCAGAGGATGGTAAATTCCTCGTAATTGACAGAGAATTACTGGAGGTCACACAGTACGCTTCACTCTGGGCCATGAAGGATGCTACAAGGATACACAACAACAAGATGTTTTGGGTTCTCATGAAGATGAACATCTGAATGTGGATCAACCATAAATTGCGTTTTTCGCCCATAGTGTACAACAGTCTATAGAGTTTTGCAGAATTCAAGGCAAACATGCACAACATATATATCAGGGCACTCAAGGATTCAACAAAGTAGTGGAAAAAGCTACCCATTGTAGCCACTGACGACACCATTTTCACTGTCTTGGAAGCATGGCCTTCGGAATGGCGTTCCCCAAACATTGCATAACTCGAGAGGTCGGCAGCGCAGAAGAAGAAAGACAATGCCAAGTTGCGCATCGCACAGTTGGCCTAGAAAAAGCATAAGGAAACAACAACAACCGAGGTGCAGGTAGTGTGTGAAGTGGCACAAATGGCAGCCGAGCAGGAAAAGGCCGCAACAACAGCAACAACACAGGAAGCAACCATGAAGACAGTCGAGGGCCAAAAAATGCCTTCACAAGGGCAAGCAACCGAGAAAGCATAAACATAGGAAGAAGGCATGGACCCATGAACCACGTCCACACAGTTGAAGTGCCAACACCCAGCAGAGTGAGCAGGATTGAGGAAGAAGATCAAGGCGTTGAAATTGTCCATTGATCTGATCACCCTAACTGAGGGTGATATGCATGACATTGGCGAGATGGTGTGCAATGTCACAAATGAGGCTCTCCAAGATTTCATGCAGGAGAACTAGATTGTGTTAGGGGCCCTCAGAGTAGAGTTGCAGGAATTATAGGTGCACCCCCCTCAGGTTGGTACCCTTTCGACCAACCTTGCAACCAGATCCACGGCAACAAAGAAGATGTTTCGCACACAGATGGCGAACACAATAATGTTACTGAAAGGGGCTCTAGTGGCATCAAATGAGGCCGAAAAATTTTCGGTTAGCACAATGAAATATCTCGATGTTAATCTAGATGCCCTTGTGCGTGAAAAATTATATCTATTTCAGGATGGGATAACGACAGAGCTACGCGGTAGGGAGGGCCATGCACTCTAAGTCCTCTGTGAGTAGAAGATAAATATGGAACAACTCAGCTTGCAGCACAATGAATTGGTGTCGCAAAATCAACAACTAGTGCAGGTGATAGGCGATGCTTGCCGAAGCATCCTGGAGCTGGCCATCCCAGCAGAGGTGCGGATCCACAGGCTAGCGGCAGGAGTCCGCGAGGCCAAGGAAGAAACGACCAAGGTTCAGCTGGAGCTAAATCTTCATATCGCTGAGCTACGGTTAAAGGTGCATCCATCCACTCCCCCGGAAGTCAGAGCACAGCACACTAGTGCTATCACAGCAATATTGGAGGAAATCAAAGGTGTAGTGTGTGACTGCACTAGCATGTTGGAAGAATCACTTGAGGTCCTACCACTTTGTAGGAGGATCCCAACATCCAACACTTAGAGACAGAAGCCCGAGAACTCCAACAATAGTATGAAAATGTCCAAAGAACTACATAGATAGTGGTCCTCACCCAGCGGCTTGCGAGGATGCAACAGGCCAAAGCACTGAAGGAGCAGGTGGACGCAGCACGAGAAAAGGAGGTAGTTCTAAAAGCGCGTGTCAAGCCTTGGATCGATGAGGCCTTCACTATCACGGCAGATATCAAAGGAAAACTTACGCACATATAGGGGATGCACACATTGATGCAGATAAGCACCCTAGACATAGAGGTCTCAGAATGGTGCCTGCAGCAGATCCAACAAGCAATAGCTAAGTGCGTTGCTGATCTTTGAGCAATTCAAGAACAATTGGAGGGACTCCATGCAAATATTGCCGTGCCGATAGAGTGACTCGAGGGCGAGTCACGATGTTTGTGTCAGGGGCCTGTTGGGCATGGAATCCCCCCCAAGGCATGTTTTGGGCCTCAAAGCCCAAGTTTTGACCCAATCTTGTCGTAAAGCTCTGCGAATTACAGGCGCGGAGTGTGAAATGTATGATAGAGTCACAGGGTTATCTACCCTAGTTTTATAAGGTAATGTTGGATGGATAGATCTACCCATGGTCTGCGGACCATGGGATTATATAAATAGAGTGAGGCTCTAAGAAGAGGAGAATAACAAGTCTAAGGGATTGAGTCACAAGGGTAAAGTGTGTATTTGAGTCGTAGAGTAGGAGAAGGCTCTGTAGCTGAGTGTGCAGAGGCCTAGTAGTACGCAGTTGAGTGCACGGACCCCTGCAGCTGAGTGTGCAGGGTGAAGTCGAGTCTATAACCAAAGAAGGAATTAATAAAGAGAAGTTTTATCAGAATTTTGTGTATCTGTTCTTGGGTTAATGCATGTTTGATATAATTTGCAAATATATTATTTATTTACTGTGCGAACTTGTATGAATGGTTTATGTTGTTAAGTATAACATAGAGCACTCGAGTAGGCTAAAATAATCAACTAACATTGGAATACCAGTAAGGACTAGGGTAACAACGCAAAAGCACAACGTTTGACCCCCAAGTAGGGTTGCACAAAGGCAGTATATTAGGCTGCGAGGTACGGGGAAGTGCGTGAAGCGACTTGCCTGCAGGGTCGAACTGCGGACCACTTGAACTCATCAGACATCTCCAAGGTGCGGAAACTTGGTTCTAGCACCCTCCCATACTACTTTAGGTGAGACCTTATTCCACACTCTGCAAATTGTTGCCGAAAGGGCCAGTAGTACCGAGATTTGTTTGACTAACTTAACTCTGAACCTAGTTCAAGCCCCAATAAGCCAATAGTCCTTTCTCTCATGTTGGGTACAATCATATGGGAAGTAAAGCTTATGGGGGTCATTTTTTCTATGGGGGAAATTATCCTAGGGGACATAATCCTTACACCTCATTTGTTGGCCTAGGATATTAGTATTCTAGGATGAACTATAACCTTGGTCCTAATTCTTTTGCCTTTCACTATGGTATGGGGTGACCTTATTGTCTATCTAGGGGTTACATCCATTATGATCCATATGGTAAATTGCAAATTCCTTTTCTCACACCTCTTGACTTACTTAATTTGGATAAAGTAACCAATGATCTCATCCATCACGATCCTAGGTGGCCACCTATATCAGCCAAGTTACCATTTGATATTCCTAAGTTTGAAGGGAAACCTCATGAGGATCCTTTGACACACATCACCACCTTCCATTTATGGTATGAATATAATACTTTGGTGGATGATTCTATGAAGTTGAGACTTTTCCAAAGAACCCTAATAGGCGACGCCACCAAATGATACATCGAACTCGATCGAGCATCTTATAATGATTTTTCTTCTTTGACTAGAACTTTCCTTAATCATTTTAAAATATCTACAAGGAAATATATTGGGATTGACCTTTTGTCAAACTTTAAAATAGATGATGCCAACCACATTTATGGTCATATCCATAAGTGGCGAAAATGCATGAGGTTAGTACAAACTATTCTCCTTGATGATGTTCTTAGAGATTGGTTCAAACGATCCATTTTTCCTCAAATTTCCCATGATGTCGCTATGATTTGGGAAGCTACAAAGGAGCAGGCCATTTTACATGCTCAACATCTTGATCTAATTTATTCTTAGGTGGGCACATTATACAATATTCTTCCTAGTGCTCCTTGCCTTTCAACATACCCACAACGACCCAAACTAGGACCACACTCTAATGGAGTGATTAGTTTTCTTTCCTTTGATACCATGAGCCAGTTATCTTCTCAACTCGAGCAAATGATGGTCACTTCTCAAGCACTAGCAAGTGCCCCTAGCTCTCAACGAGCACCCACTCCTTCTGAGCAGGCCACCGAGGTTCTTATGGTAAGTCCACATTGCCTAAGAAAACTCAACAACCTGGCGGTAAAAAGAACGAAAAGAATAATCAAAAGAAAAAAAATGCTCAGGAAAATCAACAAAACCAACCTACTCAAGGTGAGGGAATTAGTGAACGATGTCATAAAGATCAAATTTCCTTGCAAAATTTTTCAAGGTGAGCATTTAACTCATAAGTACCCTTGCATGAATGAATTCTATCATCTCCCTACACCATCGATAGTTACCCAAGAACCAATCGTATTGAATCATCCATTCCTCACCCAACCACAAAAACAAATGGTTGCACAGGCTTCTCAGCCTCTGCAAGGGGGCAATGGGGGTTCACAATTTCATCTAGTTGGAACTAATGCACTAATACTTATGTGTTAATAAGAGGTTAATGTGGTTAATGTGGCTAGGGGAGTGAAATCTAATGACCTTCTTGAGTCAATTTTTGCTTCTAAGTACTTGCCCACCCTTACTGCTTCTCTTGTACCTCTCATGTTAGACAATCCTGTAGAACCAATATATCGCCAACCTAAGGGTGTGGTTCGAAAATCAACATACAACCCCAATGCACGGGTTTCCTTGCATTACAATATTGTTGAGGACCTTACCCAAGTACCATGTTCCATGTCTACCATAGAGGTTTTACAGAGCTACCCTCAACAATGAAAAGCCTTTCTTATTTCCATTGGAGGGGTGGATCCCTCAGAGTCTAGTTTGATTGCTTTCTATGTTGATGCTCCCCATTATAGACTCTCCCATTAGATTTCCTTTTAGATCTTGGTGTGTGTCTTTAATCATGATATATACCACACTTTGGTGGATGAAGGGTACTCCACACGTGTTATGTCAACAACATGTTGGAAATCTCTTGGGTCTCCAACACTCGCTAAATCTAGTACCACTCTACAAGATTTTAATGGACATCGTTTTGTGCCTTAGGGACTTCTTTCAAATTTTGTCATTGAGCTAGGGGGTAAGACTACCTACATTGATGTTGAAGTTGTAGACACTACCTTATATTATAATTTTCTCCTTGGCCATATTTTGTTTTATGCCATTCTTTCTATCGTGTCTTTGATGTTTCATGTGCTTTGCTTTCCTCAAGAAGGCAAGATTTTCACGATAAATCAATTAGAGTACTACATACCATCGACCAAATCTTCCGGTATGGGAAATATTGTTTCATTCGTTCGAGATAGCCCCTCGGCTTAAGAGAGTGTTGGTGCGAGACTGTTTAGAAGATAATTTCTTAAGAGTGTCTTTCCTTTACCCCCACCCAACATTTCTTCTTCTTATACCACTACTCCTATGCACATGATATATTTTATCACTTGTGAACCCCTTGTGTCACCTAACCCTTGGGTGGTGTCTTATTTTATAAATATATATCGACATGGTGAGCATGTGATACCTTTGGCAAAAGAGATTGCCTCTTCGGCAATCTCATCAGTACCTTTTGACATTTTTTAGAACCTCCATCCCAATATGGAATATGACCAATATTTGTTTTCCACTCAGATTGTCACTCCACCTATTCCACATGACTCCCTCGATAACGAGCCTTCTTTGCAAGTCATCTTGGAGGTCATGTATTCATCTATTGATCATCCTAGGGAGATTATGAATCTTCATGCCTCTAGTCTTCCTGAATCAGAAAAGGTAGCTATTGGAAACCAAAATATTAAATCGACCGAGGGGTCGTCTCCCCACCCTCCTTGGAAGTGCCACCCATGGACTGAATCAAGTCAAGGGCTTCTAATGCTGAAATTCAAATGAAATATACACCTCATCTTTGCTTGTTGATGAGTGTTGTGTACCCCTTTTATGTCTTGATATTCCTTGTCAAGGAGCTCCACTAGCTCACGTGACCAGTCACCTTGTATGTCCTCAGGTAATTGCTAATAACATTATGGTTCTACATCTTCCGTAGCATCATCAACCTTTAGGAATCAGACAGTTCAACTTGTTATGGCATGGCCCCATCATGGTGCATCATATGGTACCTCCACTCCTCCACAAGTTCATGTATGGGAATCCTTGGCCTATGCCCGACGGCGGGCACACCTTGATGTAACCTATTAGACTAAGTTATGTTTGTACATATTGTACATAAGAGTGTGGTTTTTTTAATCTCTTTTTGGTTTGGTATGTTATGTTAGAACTTTTCTAGTACATCATATATGCCAAAAAATCCAAAAAAATTATATAACCCAAAAAATAAAAAATAGATGGCCTTGATTTTTCCTAATCCATGTTTTCTTTCTTTCATCATGTGATTTACCCATGGGTCTAGTCTTTGTGGATGGTTTTTACAGGATAGGGTGGCATTTTTATTGTGGCATTTGTTCGGCTTGAGGTATGTCTTTCTGAAATGGTATGTAGGGGTAGGTCGCATATCGCCCTCTCCATTGCATTGTTCACTGTCAGTGCCATCATTGTGCCTTAGGTTTGACCCCGTCAAGTTTCAACATTAGCCCCTCTCTTTTATGCACGCCATAGCTTGGCGGTAGAACCTACATAATATTGGATATCATATATTAGAACCTTCATTCTGTATTGATGTCCATGTAGTGTTATTCACTTCCTTTTCTAGAATTTCTCCTTCTGACCCGCCCTAACTTTGAATATGAGCCACATTCATCTCTTTTCCATCACTTTCTAGCCTTACCCTAGGAATATTCCACAACGTTATCCTTTGTGATTGCCACATTTTATTAGCCTATTTTTGCATGACGACCCTTGGTTTTGTTTCACCATCGGTGTCATCATCTGCTTGGCTTATCATTCACTTTCAGTTGGTGTTTTACCTTTTCTCGGAGGAACTGTGTGATAAGTTGTCTCATTTTCCAACCCCTCTTCCTTCTTATGCTTTGAGTGATTCCATCATATTGTAATTACTTGCCATCTTTATACTACTTGTTCCTCCAGTACGAGCTTCCTTTTTGCCCTTCTTATGCTCATTAAACCCTAAATGATCCAGGAGGATCTCGTCAGATCAGTTGCACAGGTTCATCGTCAGTGTTCAGTGTCGTCATCAGCATTCAATTCCGTGTCATCAGATTCGATAGTTTTGTTTATGGTTTTTCATGGTGTTCAAGTTGATTCAATTGATATTAATGGTTTTCATGGTAATGGGTTTGTATCTGGTTGTCGACAAGTGTTCATCTATAGTTTCGCCAAGGTTGATCATCAATGTAGGTTTTTTTCTCCATGTACAAGGTTTTGTTGTCATCATGAGACAAATGTCAGTTTGTGACATTTGGGGGAAAATGGGTTTTTTTCTATTTTGATGTAAAGTCCTAATCCTAAAAAAAACCCTAACCTAAATCCTAACCCCTAACCTAATGTATTACCTTTATACATTACAAATGTATTATAACTACATTTCAGTACATTAAAAGCCTAATTCTATACCTAATGAACCATACAACCTAAGTATAAACCTATCGCATTGCAAACTATGAATAAAATCCTAACCCTAGCTCTAAACCTAAGTTTCGGCCTATTCAATACAAAACATAAAAAACATTGCAATTACAGAATATTAGTCCCTAACTGTTATCGGCTAACCGCGTCGGGACAGTTGTCATGTGAGCAGAGATCAACCAGTGGGGTTAGCAGTAATTGTCGGGTTAACCTTAACCCAGTTCCTCACCGCAATGGAGTAAAAACATGTGAATGGAGCCTAGAGTTGACTGTCGGGTTATGTGACTGCGTGGGGAAGTTAACCGGGACCATTATACATGTGAACAATCAGTGCAATGGTCACCGGAATGTAGGTTTTAACCCCGTATAGAAATTACTTGCATACGAATTCTAAATCACATGAAAAATAAAAATGTGAGAGCATAACCCATAAAACACATATACACAGAGCTTTCCCACTGGATCCCAAAACCAGGACTACCAGCTTGATTTTTTATTATATTCCTTTCAATGTTACAATACATATTTATACATGTCGAAGCATCCAATACCATGGACCGAAAACCATCGCGTCCAAAACCATGGACCGAAAACCATCACGTCCAAAAAACATGTGCGAAAATCATGCACAAAACCATAGGTGGGTCCGCCCAACCTAACATAGGGTCCAAAACCTAAATTTTCCAGGGCGCTGCCCCGGACCCCATAAAGTGGGGTTACGGGTACCCCTCAAACCCCCTGTAAACTATCTGGAAAGAATATAACACAACCCAACAATCTCCCACTTGTTGTTTTCTTTCCACAGGGGGCCACAGGAGAGCTTAGTCATTTTTCCAGCCCTGAAACACCCATTGTTTCTCTACACCAAGAGAACTTCTCAGAGCTAACAAATTGTGTCAATGCATCTGTAGTATTCTTCAAAGTGCCCACCTTTACCAGCAACACCTTTTTGTCTTCTATCATATCCCTCACCAAGTGATACTGAACATCAATGTGCTTTGTCTTTGAATGATAAGCAGGGTTCTTTGCCAAGAAAATTGCACTTTGGCTGTCACAGTCTATCCTTATAGCTCCCTGTACTAACCCCCATACTTGAACACAATCTCTGCAACCAAACTACTTCCTTGCTTGCATGAGTGGCTGCCATGTATTCTGCCTCTGTGAGTTGATAGTGCCACCTACAGATTGTTTCTTACTCATCAACGTGACTGCACCTCCAAATAGGTTAAACACATACCCGGAAATGTAGATCTTCTCTTGATCCAAATCTCCAGCCCAGTCTGCATTCAACAAAGCCCGGATTATCCAACACTCTTCCATCCTGGTCTTCCTTGGTAGCACAAACCATTAATCACTTAGTGCCACGCAAAATACCTGAAAACCCGCTTCACTGCTGTCCAGTGCCTCCTTCCTCTGGTTTTGACATAAACCTGCTCAATACTCCCCACATGCATGATGCAATGTCTGGTCTAATTCATAGACCATGTGGCGCGTACATCAAGCTAACCGACCTGCACTTGCATATGGAACCACGGACATGTCCTCCTTCCTCTTCTTGTGTCTTGGGACACTGTTCAGGCCAGATAACCTCACACCTACAGGAATAGGACCCTTCACCGGTTTACTATCCTGCATATTAAACCTCTGCAATATTGTCTCGACATACTTCCTCTGGTTTAACCAGAGCTTCCTCTTTGCCCGATCTCTTTTAATTTCCATGCCAAAATATAGTTTGCAGCACCGAGATCTTTCATGTCGAATTTGGAGGAAAATTGGGTCTTCAAATCTTGGATAATTTCTTTGTCATTTCCAACCAAAAACATATCATCCACATACAAGACCAGATAAATAACACGGCCACCAATTAATTTAAATTACACACAATGATCTGCTTTGCTTCTGGTGAAGCCAAGTCCCCGTATAAATGTATCAAATTTCTGATACCACATCCTTGGTGACTGTTTTAACCCATACAGAGACTTCTTTAACTTGCATACCAGTTCTTTCTTACCCTTCACCGCGAAGCCTTTAGGTTGCTTCATGTAGATTTCCTCTTCCAAATCCCCATGAAGAAATGTTGTCTTCACATCCATCTATTCTACCTCAAAATCAAAAGCAGCAGCAACAGATAAAAGTAATCTAATGGAAGTTACCTTGGCAACAGGAGAAAAAATATCACTAAAATCAATTCCTGACACCTGGGAATAACCTTTTGCTACCAACCGAGCTCCTCCTCGTGCTCCTCCAAGTTATTCTTCTCTACATGGATATTCCCAAATTCATTCTTATTCAAAAAATTTGTTCTTTTCTTAAGTTGCTTTAATTTTTGTTGGAAAACCTGCATCAAGTTGCCTCTCGATACGAAAATTTCATGCTTCCACTTATCCATATTTGCCAAAACATCTTGAGTTTTGAGCCAATAACTCTCAAAATAGAATTGTCGGATTTAGGGTGCCATTTTCATATCAATCTCCACCCTAATTAGGCAGTTATCTGATCCAAAAAAGGTCATAATCATTGCTTCAATACAAATATATCTCACTAGGTGTCTTATGAGAGAAGGAATCAATCTAGACAGCAAGCCACCTAATTCCAGCCTCCCCTCCAGTTATTCTATGTATGAATCCCATTGCACATTTCCACTTTCACAATCTTGAGATCCTGGATAACCTCTTGGAATGTTGTCACCACTAGTTTTAGCCTCCTAATTTCTTCCCTTTTCTCCTCTCGACTTCGAATAAAATTGAAGTCTCCGCCTAATATCCAACATTCATCCTTATGCATCTGCCTTATATGTCACAAATATGTTAAGAATTTCTCTTTTTTTCTAGGAACTAGGGGGCTATATATGTTGATACGCTCACCCTCTATATGGCCCCTAAATGTCGAAAGTGACTAGAGAGAATGTTAGGGGTCGCTAGCTAATATTTGAAATCTATCATCATAGGGTCCCAAACCACTGCAAGCCCACCCACTGTACCTCTCGCATCTAACACCATTAGCTCACTTCCTCTCTAACATCTTCCCAAAATATGTATTAGCTTCTCACATGAGACTTTGGTCTCTTGTAATAGAACTATGTCTAGCTTCTTCTACTTTATCTTAAATTTCATATACCTCTGCTTCCCTCTCATATTTAACCCTCTAATATTCTAAGAGACCAATTTCACTGGGGAATTGAGGAGATTCAGTGGTAGTGTTATGTGATCCAATTCATTTGACCAAATTTTATCATATACCTAGTTCCTTCTTTAAGGGAATCCTTGGTGGATTTCCACCCTTTTTTATTGCTCTCAATTGTAAAGCCTTGATTATGGTCAATTCTTTGAGAGTTGTTGTCCTTCTCTAAAATTGATTGTTGCAGATCACCTTCCTTACTCCCATTGCTTTGATGCCATTTTCCAGAAAAGTGGAGAAAGTGTTGGAGTTGATTCACGGGGATCTCTTATGTATCTTCCCTTGCCCAAGTGTGGAAGAATTTCAGCATGGCCCTTTCATATGATCTTAAATTTTCCTACTCATCCTTAGCTTCCAAGATATTTCTAGTTTGTGTCAACTCTTCCTTAAGTTCTAGATCATCCTACGGATCCTTTGAGGTTTTCTACTCGGGGTTTATCCTTTCCTCCAAGTTATTACTCGATTCCTTAATCTCCATTGTCTACGTTTCTTATTGAGTCTCCGATTCTCCCAATATTTCTAGTTGTTACAAGACATTGAAATAGTTGTCTCCAAGAGTGGGTGTCTCCTTATTGTGTTGTTTTCCTTATGTCGCTTGTGTCATTTGGTTGCAGGAAAGTTTATTCTTTTTTAGTGTCATTGGTTGTAACCCATCTCCATCTCTCGTTTTCTTGTTTCATTGGGTCTCTACCATAGTAAGAGAGAAATCCCTTATAATATTCTTGTGTTGAAAATAATACTGAGAGGGGGGGTGAATCAGTATTATCTAGTCCTTTTAACAATTCTTCCTTATTTATACTTTGAATTATTTCTGCATATCAGTACCATAAAGCAATGAGCATGAACAAGAAAAATAGACAGTCACATCAAAGAACACCAGATATAAGGTGGAAACCAAGTGTGGGTGAAAACCACCTGCTGCAATATGTCTCTATCTTCTTTCAAATTAGAAACTCCTTTTACAATGGTCTTGTACTGGTGCAGTCCTTTACCAGTACGCAGGCGGCAACCTGCAGAGAGCTACAACTCTCTCTCATTTTCCAGTCTCTCCTGGAAGGGAGCTACAACCCCCTACTTCTTTTCTTACAAGGACCACTTTTCATAAATTTTCAAACTGGGTCCATATACATGAAATGATCATCACGTACATATAAATTATAGTCAGCTGTAGTAACCAGATCAATATAACAAAACTGAACCCAGAACACCTTATCAACAGAAAAATTTAGTCAACAGATAGTCCTGAAACAGATACACAACTTTCCTTTCTTTGGCCTGCGCTGGTACGCACTTCACCGTCTGCTTCTCTACGTATACCCGCAGATCTCCTTCTGCTGCACTGCATTCCCACGCACTGCTTCTTCTGTTGCGCTGCATACAGTACGCACCCAAATGCAATATCGCGCCGCGTACTGCCACAGTAGGCACACACCCAAAAGAATTATTGCGCCGCGTACTGTTACAGTAGGCATGCACCTGAACCACTATTGCTCGACGTACCCACGCAGTTCTCCTATTTCTGCTCTGCGTACCCACGCAGTCACCCTTCATTTGCTCTGCGTACCTGTGCAGCTCGCCTTCTTCTATTCTGCGTACCCACGCAGAGGCACCGTTAAACACCTGCGTACCTCAGATTAGGGCTGAATTTGCAGATCACAGGTGTGCTACAGTTAGACGGATGCCCAGATCTGATCAAGTGCTCGGGAGATCAACCTTTACAGATTCGCTTTCCACTTTCACTTTCATATAGATCAAGCCTTTTGAAACAATAACCCAATAGATCAGATCTTAAGATATTCAACCCAAAAGCATACTAAGCCAAAAGATCTCCTTTGCTTTATATAGGCAAGCTCTTCCTCAAATCATGGATCATGGGGCTTAATAATAATAATAAAATAAAACAATACCACGGGCCAAAACCATAATAACACAATACCGTCGGCTAAATACCAAGGGTTAAACATAAGGAACCCCACTTGTGCATGCTTTACTGCCTTGACATGTGTGCATTGGGGTACGCACCTCATGAATGGGTAATCTGTGTGTCTGGATGCGATCCCTGCACGGCATACCTGCGGGTACGCATCTTCTGAACTGTTCTCCTGCGTACTTCTTAATTCTCATTATATTGCCATGGGTGTTGCCATCAAGTACAACATTTGTAACATATAACCATACTAGAAACATAATGCCAACAACTCTAAAACAGAGGTGGGATGACATCCCCTCAAATGATAAATATCAAGGGCGCATGAAACTGCATAACAGGCATAGCCTTGAACAGAGAAGAAGTGGAAAGTGAGAAATTAACAACAAAAGAAGCTTGTATTAGTTGAAAATGAAGACCAGATGCTGCAAGTATCAAAGTAGTTGCAGTCTCCAAAAGTTGAACCTTACATCAAAACAACAACCATCAACCTTGATTACATCTATTTTTTGGGTATATATAGAGTTTCTTTACAAAAATGCTCTACTATTCTATGCATGTAGGGGTCATAATGGACCACCAATCACTTTAACTATCTAATATGGGTCTCTGATGCAAATTTCACTATGTCTGCGAATGAATTTGACCTTCTTGGATGCTCTGTTGTACTTCTCGAGCAGGTGAAGTGTAATATGGATGAAATTCCATAACTAATAAATGCGCTGATTTGGTCGAGGCTCATCCTCTTTGCCTCAGCCATACTATTTGTTGAATGCAGTGGTTGAAGAGTAACTGTGTAGAGTGCTGAACACTGGCCACCTTCGTCCTTTCAGGAGCACGGGATAGACTATGGATGCGGACAGTATGGCGGAGGCATGAGTATGGTGGGAACAAATATCAGTTGTTGGATCGCGTAGATGAATGACAAAAAACACCATTGGGAGCACATATCATACATATACCACAACCTTATGTATTGACGACAAAAACATATATATGCATTATTTAACACTATCGGGAAGCCAAGAGGCAGAAAGACTGAGTGTATGCAAATACACTATCGGAGGTGGAAAGCAGACTTGAAACTTTATACACAGGAGTGGTGAGTCATATCGGGTCTAACTCCTGATATCGCATCACTAGAATGGAGTGGTCTACATTAAAATCAAGCCCTGAACCCTTGCGACTTGCGATCACCGATAGCGATTATCGCATCGACACTTCAGAAGCGGGTGCAAACAAACATGGGCCATTGGATCTTCGGGACTGATCGGACGGTGGAGCATAGATTGCAACATCACATCGGCAGAAGTAAAAGGGGGTGGAGGAGCCTTTACATATGCGATTGCCGATAGTGATTAAAGCCCGGACCCGATAAAGAAATTAACCACAGTTTATAATCACATTGCATCCAATAGGGACAAGTGGCAATGGGCCATCGGTGATGTTATAGACATGACTTACAAATACCTCTTGAAAGCTACAATTGCGATTGCGATTGCAGAGGAGAGTCATATGCGCACAGGTTATATGTGGTTTTAACTTTAGCGCTTGGGGCTCAAGGATGAAGGTTTCATATGATTTCTGATAGCACGCCCTGGGAGATGGAGGTGGAAGGAGGATGGAAGAAGTGGAGGGGAAGGTGAAAGTGATCGGTATGAGCTTCCTTTGGGCAAAAACAAGAACCAAGCCCACTTCTGTCCTCTAAACATCCACAACATGTAGCAGAGCTAATATTGGCTCCTTCTGGGGGATGAGATCTTCCCTGTGAGGTCTCAAGAACTGCAGACCAATGCCTTCATGCAAAATAAACTTAAAAACATTGCCTAGTATTCCATTGGGCATGGAGTCTAATTAATCTACGCTAAAACCTGTAAAAGAACATGCTTACAATCATTAAGTATTGGAAACCTTAAACAACATAAATCTTCAAAAATTGGCCATCTACTGGACCATCAAAACTATTTTTCCTCCTCTCGGGCAGCCTATCAGCTGGTTCATCAGAGATCTACAAAATTGGGTTCATTTGATCTTCTACCTCAAAGAGTTTTGGGCGTTTGACCTTATCAGGTAGAGATGGCTTATATTTCACCACCTCTTTGTATGCTCTCATCCTTGGATGTTCTTCATAGGAGCCTTTGTACACCTGTTGAATGACAATGCCTACTGTGTAATTGTCTGTGTTATTTGTGGCCTACACGATTAATATGAATGTTAAACCAATGTATTCTTGTGTGGAGGACACAAAGACATCATCTGCTCCTGCATCTTTCTTATAACAGTCCACATCCAAGGAGGAGTCTGAAAACTGTTCATCCCCTTCCTCTGTGATCTGACAAATTGCCCTCTCAAGCTGCATGGAGGCCACCTGGGCAGGCTTCAGAATATCAAGACTGAAAATATCAATATCAGCCTTGGGCATTGAATTACGGCCTACCTCAGTGTCTAGGGGGAAACTATGAGGGATTGTCTCTTGAATAGACAAATAAGCATAAGATGATGGGAAATTAACTTCACCCCTTTTGATCACTGGATTGGGGATAACCGCAAGTTGCTCAATTTACAGATTTGCATAGTCATTGGAAGCTAGGCTAGCTTCGGGCTCAGACTCTTTGAGGTTGGTGGGACCTGTTGCCGGTTGCTTCTGCTGATAAGCTTGTTGTTCTACAGGTACAACAAACTCATGAGCAGTGCCTTCAGATAATGAATTTTCAAAGGCAGCTCTAGTTAAGAAAGGGGCACTACCCTTATCTTCCATACAATGGACCTCCTCCTCCTCTTCACACTGATCTTCCTCCATGACTATATTTTGAAAAAGGGTCTTCACCCTTTTGTCTTCATTTGCATCTTTGTTTCTTTGCAAAATCTACAGCTGCTCCTTTTCTCCTCTATATAGATTTGTCTTTGGAAGAGAAAATGTACTAGGAGCTCTTGCTTCCTCAGAATGTTTCCCAACCATTAATTTGGAAACTTCAGAGGCTAATAACTCTATCATCCGGGCCATTTTATCGATCATAAGATCTGAGGATGATGAGAGCTCTCCTCCCTGTCTTCTCCTATCAGCATCCCCTTCGAGCCTCTCTGTAGCTATGATGTTTGATTCTACTTCCAGGGTTGCATCTTGCATATTAGCCAAAGAAGCACATCTTCTTTCTCTTAATAGCAGGCAGAACTGAGAATCGAAGGCATTGGCGTAAGTAAGCATAATAGAAGTAGGGGTAGGTTTCACTTCAGCCAGTATTCTACTATACATTGTTGGGTTGTGTTATATTCTTTCCACATAGTTAACAGGGGGTTTGAGGGGTACCAGTAACCCCACTTTATGGGGTCCGGGGCAGCGCCCCGAAAAATTTTGGTTTTGGACCCTATGTTAGGTTGGGCGGACCCACCTATGGTTTTGTGCATGATTTTCGCACATGTTTTCTGGACGTGATGGTTTTCGGTCCATGGTTTTGGACCCGATGGTTTTTCAGTCCATGGTATTGGATGCCTCGACATGTATAAATGTGTATTGTAACATTGAAAGGAACATAATGAAAAATCAAGCTGGTAGTCCCAGTTTTGGGATCCAGTGGGAAATCTCTGTGTATATGTGTTTTATGTGTTATGCTCTCGCATTTTTATTTTTCCTGTGATTTA